>WHNR01000226.1:0-71257 GCA_009859135.1 Formica selysi
AACGACTTAGTTACGTCCTGTAAGCGAGATTTGCCGAAAATTTTCATAACACATCAAGGAAATAGAGGAACAACGCTTCTCGGCACACAGAGCTAAGATCGCTATGTACGCAATTTCCTTCTTCGGAACGACTTAGTTACGTACTGTAAGTGGATATACCGAAAGTTTCATAACACATCAAGGAAATTGAGGAACAACGCTTCTCGGCACACAGAGCTAAGATCGCTATGTACGCAATTTCCTTCGTTCGGAACGACTTAGTTACGTACCTGTAAGTGAGATATGCCGAAAGTTTCATAACACATCAAGAAATTGAGGAACAACGCTTCTCGGCACACAGAGCTAAGATCGCTATGTACGCAAGTTTCCTTCGTTCGGAACGACTTAGTTACGTACTGTAAGTGAGATATACCGAAAGTTTCATAACACATCAAGGAAATTGAGGAACAACGCTTCTCGGCACACAGAGCTAAGATCGCTATGTACGCAAGTTTCCTTCGTTCGGAACGACTTAGTTACGTGCCTGTAAGCGAGATTTGCCGAAAATTTCATAACACATCAAGGAAATTGAGGACAACACTTCTCGGCACACAGAGCTAAGATCGCTATGTACGCAAGTTTCCTTCGTTCGGAACGACTTAGTTACGTACCTGTAAGTGAGATATACCGAAAGTTTTCATAACACATCAAGGAAATTGAGGAACAACGCTTCTCGGCACACAGAGCGAAGATCGCTATGTACGCAAGTTTCCTTCGTTCGGAACGACTTAGTTACGTGCCTGTAAGCGAGATTTGCCGAAAATTTTCATAACACATCAAGGAAATAGAGGAACAACGCTTCTCGGCACACAGAGCTAAGATCGCTATGTACGCAAATTTCCTTCGTTCGGAACGACTTGGTTACGTACCTGTAAATGAGATATATGAAAGTTTACATAACACATCAAGGAAATTGAGGAACAACGCTTCTCGGCACACAGAGCTAGAACGCTATGTACGCAAGTTTCCTTCGTTCGGAACGACTTAGTTACGTGCCTTAAGCGAGATTTGCCGAAAATTTTCATAACACATCAAGGAAATAGAGGAACAACGCTTCTCGGCACACAGAGCTAAGATCGCTATGTACGCAAGTTTCCTTCGTTCGGAACGACTTATTACGTACTGTAAGTGAGATATATGAAAGTTTTCATAACACATCAAGGAAATTGACGAACAACGCTTCTCGGCACACAGAGCTAAGATCGCTATGTACGCAAGTTTCCTTCGTTCGGAACGACTTAGTTACGTACCTGTAAGTGAGATATACCGAAAGTTTTATAACAGATCAAGGAAATTGAGGTACAACGCTTCTCGGCACACAGAGCTAAGATCGCTATGTACGCAAGTTTCCTTCGTTCGGAACGACTTAGTTACGTGCCTGTAAGCGAGATTTGCCGAAAATTTTCATAAACATCAAGGAAATAGGGAACAACGCTTCTCGGCACACAGAGCTAAGATCGCTATGTACGCAAGTTTCCTTCGTTCGGAACGACTTAGTTACGTACCTGTAAGCGATATTGCCGAAATTTTCATAACAATCAAGGAAATTGAGGAACAACGCTTCTCGGCACACAGAGCTAAGATCGCTATGTACGCAAGTTTCCTTCGTTCGGAACGACTTAGTTACGTGCCTGTAAGCGAGATTTGCCGAAAATTTTCATAACACATCAAGGAAATAGAGGAACAACGCTTCTCGGCACACAGAGCTAAGATCGCTATGTACGCAAGTTTCCTTCGTTCGGAACGACTTAGTTACGTACTGTAAGTGAGATATACCGAAAGTTTTCATAACACATCAAGGAAATTGAGGAACAACGCTTCTCGGCACACAGAGCTAAGATCGCTATGTACGCAAGTTTCCTTCGTTCGGAACGACTTAGTTACGTGCCTGTAAGCGAGATTTGCCGAAAATTTTCATAACACATCAAGGAAATGAGGAACAACGCTTCTCGGCACACAGAGCTAAGATCGCTATGTACGCAAGTTTCCTTCGTTCGGAACGACTTAGTTACGTGCCTGTAAGCGAGATTTGCCGAAAATTTTCATAACACATCAAGGAAATTGAGGAACAACGCTTCTCGGCACACAGAGCTAAGATCGCTATGTACGCAAGTTTCCTTCGTTCGGAACGACTTAGTTACGTACCTGTAAGTGAGATATACCGAAAGTTTCATAACACATCAAGGAAATTGAGGAACAACGCTTCTCGGCACACAGAGCTAAGATCGCTATGTACGCAAGTTTCCTTCGTTCGGAACGACTTAGTTACGTGCCTGTAAGCGAGATTTGCCGAAATTTTCATAACACATCAAGGAAATTGAGGAACAACGCTTCTCGGCACACAGAGCTAAGATCGCTATGTACGCAAGTTTCCTTCGTTCGGAACGACTTAGTTACGTACCTGTAAGTGAGATATACCGAAAGTTTTCATAACACATCAAGGAAATTGAGGAACAACGCTTCTCGGCACACAGAGCTAAGATCGCTATGTACGCAAGTTTCCTTCGTTCGGAACGACTTAGTTACGTGCCTGTAAGCGAGATTTGCCGAAAATTTTCATAACACATCAAGGAAATTGAGGAACAACGCTTCTCGGCACACAGAGCTAAGATCGCTATGTACGCAAGTTTCCTTCGTTCGGAACGACTTAGTTACGTGCCTGTAAGCGAGATTTGCCGAAATTTTCATAACACATCAAGGAAATTGAGGAACAACGCTTCTCGGCACACAGAGCTAAGATCGCTATGTACGCAAGTTTCCTTCGTTCGGAACGACTTAGTTACGTGCCTGTAAGTGAGATATACCGAAAGTTTCATAACACATCAAGGAAATTGAGAACAACGCTTCTCGGCACACAGAGCTAAGATCGCTATGTACGCAAGTTTCCTTCGTTCGGAACGACTTAGTTACGTACCTGTAAGTGAGATATACCGAAAGTTTTCATAACACATCAAGGAAATTGAGGAACAACGCTTCTCGGCACACAGAGCTAAGATCGCTATGTACGCAAGTTTCCTTCGTTCGGAACGACTTAGTTACGTACCTGTAAGTGAGATTTACCGAAATTTTCATAACACATCAAGGAAATGAGGAACAACGCTTCTCGGCACACAGAGCTAAGATCGCTATGTACGCAAGTTTCCTTCGTTCGGAACGACTTAGTTACGTACCTGTAAGTGAGATATACCGAAAGTTTTCATAACACATCAAGGAAATGAGGAACAACGCTTCTCGGCACACAGAGCTAAGATCGCTATGTACGCAAGTTTCCTTCGTTCGGAACGACTTAGTTACGTGCCTGTAAGCGAGATTTGCCGAAAATTTTCATAACACATCAAGGAAATAGGGAACAACGCTTCTCGGCACACAGAGCTAAGATCGCTATGTACGCAAGTTTCCTTCGTTCGGAACGACTTAGTTACGTGCCTGTAAGCGAGATTTGCCGAAAATTTTCATAACACATCAAGGAAATTGAGGAACAACGCTTCTCGGCACACAGAGCTAAGATCGCTATGTACGCAAGTTTCCTTCGTTCGGAACGACTTAGTTACGTGCCTGTAAGCGAGATTTGCCGAAAATTTTCATAACACATCAAGGAAATTGAGGAACAACGCTTCTCGGCACACAGAGCTAAGATCGCTATGTACGCAAGTTTCCTTCGTTCGGAACGACTTAGTTACGTGCCTGTAAGCGAGATTTGCCGAAAATTTTCATAACACATCAAGGAAATAGAGGAACAACGCTTCTCGGCACACAGAGCTAAGATCGCTATGTACGCAAGTTTCCTTCGTTCGGAACGACTTAGTTACGTACCTGTAAGTGAGATATACCGAAAGTTTTCATAACACATCAAGGAAATTGAGGAACAACGCTTCTCGGCACACAGAGCTAAGATCGCTATGTACGCAAGTTTCCTTCGTTCGGAACGACTTAGTTACGTGCCTGTAAGCGAGATTTGCCGAAAATTTTCATAACACATCAAGGAAATAGAGGAACAACGCTTCTCGGCACACAGAGCTAAGATCGCTATGTACGCAAGTTTCCTTCGTTCGGAACGACTTAGTTACGTACCTGTAAGTGAGATATACCGAAAGTTTTCATAACACATCAAGGAAATTGAGGAACAACGCTTCTCGGCACACAGAGCTAAGATCGCTATGTACGCAAGTTTCCTTCGTTCGGAACGACTTAGTTACGTGCCTGTAAGCGAGATTTGCCGAAAATTTTCATAACACATCAAGGAAATTGAGGAACAACGCTTCTCGCACACAGAGCTAAGATCGCTATGTACGCAAGTTTCCTTCGTTCGGAACGACTTAGTTACGTACTGTAAGTGAGATATACCGAAAGTTTTCATAACACATCAAGGAAATTGAGGAACAACGCTTCTCGGCACACAGAGCTAAGATCGCTATGTACGCAATTTCCTTCGTTCGGAACGACTTATTACGTACCTGTAAGTGAGATATACCGAAAGTTTTCATAACACATCAAGAAATTGAGGAACAACGCTTCTCGGCACAAAGCTAAGATCGATGTACGCAAGTTTCCTTCGTTCGGAACGACTTAGTTACGTATCTGTAAGTGAGATATACCGAAAGTTTCATAACAGATCAAGGAAATTCAGGAACAACGCTTCTCGGCTCACAGAGCTAAGATCGCTATGTACGCAAGTTTCCTTCGTTCGGAACGACTTAGTTACGTGCCTGTAAGCGAGATTTGCCGAAAATTTCATAACACATCAAGGAAATTGAGGAACAACGCTTCTCGGCACACAGAGCTAAGATCGCTATGTACGCAAGTTTCCTTCGTTCGGAACGACTTAGTTACGTACCTGTAAGTGAGATATACCGAAAGTTTTCATAACACATCAAGGAAATTGAAGAACAACGCTTCTCGGCACACAGAGCTAAGATCGCTATGTACGCAAGTTTCCTTCGTTCGGAACGACTTAGTTACGTGCCTGTAAGCGAGATTTGCCGAAAATTTTCATAACACATCAAGGAAATAGAGGAACAACGCTTCTCGGCACACAGAGCTAAGATCGCTATGTACGCAATTTCCTTCGTTCGGAACGACTTAGTTACGTACCTGTAATGAGATATATGAAAGTTTCATAACACATCAAGGAATTGAGGAACAACGCTTCTCGGCACACAGAGCTAGATCGCTATGTACGCAAGTTTCCTTCGTTCGGAACGACTTAGTTACGTGCCTGTAAGCGAGATTTGCCGAAAATTTTCATAACACATCAAGGAAATAGAGGAACAACGCTTCTCGGCACACAGAGCTAAGATCGCTATGTACGCAAGTTTCCTTCGTTCGGAACGACTTAGTTACGTATCTGTAAGTGAGATATACCGAAAGTTTTCATAACACATCAAGGAAATTGAGGAACAACGCTTCTCGGCACACAGAGCTAAGATCGCTATGTACGCAAGTTTCCTTCGTTCGGAACGACTTAGTTACGTACCTGTAAGTGAGATATACCGAAAGTTTTATAACAGATCAAGGAAATTGAGGAACAACGCTTCTCGGCACACAGAGCTAAGATCGCTATGTACGCAAGTTTCCTTCGTTCGGAACGACTTAGTTACGTGCCTGTAAGCGAGATTTGCCGAAAATTTTCATAACACATCAAGGAAATAGTGGAACAACGCTTCTCGGCACACAGAGCTAAGATCGCTATGTACGCAAGTTTCCTTCGTTCGGAACGACTTAGTTACGTACCTGTAAGCGATATTTGCCGAAAATTTTCATAACACATCAAGGAAATTGAGGAACAACGCTTCTCGGCACACAGAGCTAAGATCGCTATGTACGCAAGTTCCTTCGTTCGGAACGACTTAGTTACGTGCCTGTAAGCGAGATTTGCCGAAAATTTTCATAACACATCAAGGAAATAGAGGAACAACGCTTCTCGGCACACAGAGCTAAGATCGCTATGTACGCAAGTTTCCTTCGTTCGGAACGACTTAGTTACGTACCTGTAAGTGAGATATACCGAAAGTTTTCATAACACATCAAGGAAATTGAGGAACAACGCTTCTCGGCTCACAGAGCTAAGATCGCTATGTACGCAAGTTTCCTTCGTTCGGAACGACTTAGTTACGTGCCTGTAAGCGAGATTTGCCGAAAATTTTCATAACACATCAAGGAAATAGAGGAACAACGCTTCTCGGCACACAGAGTTAAGATCGCTATGTACGCAAGTTTCCTTCTTCGGAACGACTTAGTTACGTGCCTGTAAGCGAGATTTGCCGAAAATTTCATAAAACATCAAGAAAATTGAGGAACAACGCTTTCGGCACACAGAGCTAAGATCGCTATGTACGCAAGTTTCCTTCGTTCGGAACGACTTAGTTACGTACCTGTAAGTGAGATATACCGAAAGTTTTCATAACAATCAGGAAATTGAGGAACAACGCTTCTCGGCACACAGAGCTAAGATCGCTATGTACGCAAGTTTCCTTCGTTCGGAACGACTTAGTTACGTGCCTGTAAGCGAGATTTGCCGAAATTTTCATAACACATCAAGGAAATTGAGGAACAACGCTTCTCGGCACACAGAGCTAAGATCGCTATGTACGCAAGTTTCCTTCGTTCGGAACGACTTAGTTACGTACCTGTAAGTGAGATATACCGAAAGTTTTCATAACACATCAAGGAAATGAGGAACAACGCTTCTCGGCACACAGAGCTAAGATCGCTATGTACGCAAGTTTCCTTCGTTCGGAACGACTTAGTTACGTACCTGTAAGTGAGATATACCGAAAGATTTCATAACACATCAAGGAAATTGAGGAACAACGCTTCTCGACCACAGAGCTAAGATCGCTATGTACGCAAGTTTCCTTCGTTCGGAACGACTTAGTTACGTGCCTGTAAGCGAGATTTGCCGAAAATTTTCATAACACATCAAGGAAATTGAGGAACAACGCTTCTCGGCACACAGAGCTAAGATCGCTATGTACGCAAGTTTCCTTCGTTCGGAACGACTTATTACGTGCCTGTAAGCGAGATTTGCCGAAAGTTTTCATAACACATCAAGGAAATAGAGGAACAACGCTTCTCGGCACACAGAGCTAAGATCGCTATGTACGCAAGTTTCCTTCGTTCGGAACGACTTAGTTACGTGCCTGTAAGTGAGATATACCGAAAGTTTCATAACACATCAAGGAAATTGAGGAACAACGCTTCTCGGCACACAGAGCTAAGATCGCTATGTACGCAAGTTTCCTTCGTTCGGAACGACTTAGTTACGTACCTGTAAGTGAGATATACCGAAAGTTTTATAACACATCAAGGAAATTGAGGAACAACGCTTCTCGGCACACAGAGCTAAGATCGCTATGTACGCAAGTTTCCTTCGTTCGGAACGACTTAGTTACGTACCTGTAAGTGAGATATACCGAAAGTTTTCATAACACATCAAGGAAATTGAGGAACAACGCTTCTCGGCACACAGAGCTAAGATCGCTATGTACGCAAGTTCCTTCGTTCGGAACGACTTAGTTACGTACCTGTAAGTGAGATATACCGAAAGTTTTCATAACACATCAAGGAAATTGAGGAACAACGCTTCTCGGCACACAGAGCTAAGATCGCTATGTACGCAAGTTTCCTTCGTTCGGAACGACTTAGTTACGTGCCTGTAAGCGAGATTTGCCGAAAATTTTCATAACACATCAAGGAAATTGAGGAACAACGCTTCTCGGCACACAGAGCTAAGATCGCTATGTACGCAAGTTTCCTTCTTCGGAACGACTTAGTTACGTGCCTGTAAGCGAGATTTCCGAAAATTTTCATAACACATCAAGGAAATTGAGGAACAACGCTTCTCGGCACACAGAGCTAAGATCGCTATGTACGCAAGTTTCCTTCGTTCGGAACGACTTAGTTACGTGCCTGTAAGCGAGATTTGCCGAAAATTTTCATAACAGATCAAGGAAATTGAGGAACAACGCTTCTCGGCACACAGAGCTAAGATCGCTATGTACGCAAGTTTCCTTCGTTCGGAACGACTTAGTTACGTGCCTGTAAGCGAGATTTGCCGAAAATTTTCATAACACATCAAGGAAATGAGGAACAACGCTTCTCGGCACACAGAGCTAAGATCGCTATGTACGCAAGTTTCCTTCTTCGGAACGACTTAGTTACGTGCCTGTAAGCGAGATTTGCCGAAAATTTCATAACACATCAAGGAAATGAGGAACAACGCTTCTCGGCACACAGAGCTAAGATCGCTATGTACGCAAGTTTCCTTCGTTCGGAACGACTTAGTTACGTGCCTGTAAGCGAGATTTGCCGAAAATTTTCATAACACATCAAGGAAATAGAGGAACAACGCTTCTCGGCACACAGAGCTAAGATCGCTATGTACGCAAGTTTCCTTCGTTCGGAACGACTTAGTTACGTGCCTGTAAGTGAGATATACCGAAAGTTTTCATAACACATCAAGGAAATTGAGGAACAACGCTTCTCGGCACACAGAGCTAAGATCGCTATGTACGCAAGTTTCCTTCGTTCGGAACGACTTAGTTACGTACCTGTAAGTGAGATATACCGAAAGTTTTATAACACATCAAGGAAATTCAGGAACAACGCTTCTCGGCACACAGAGCTAAGATCGCTATGTACGCAAGTTTCCTTCGTTCGGAACGACTTAGTTACGTACCTGTAAGCGAGATTACCGAAATTTTCATAACACATCAAGGAAATGAGGAACAACGCTTCTCGGCACACAGAGCTAAGATCGCTATGTACGCAAGTTCCTTCGTTCGGAACGACTTAGTTACGTACCTGTAAGTGAGATATACCGAAAGTTTTCATAACACATCAAGGAAATGAGGAACAACGCTTCTCGGCACACAGAGCTAAGATCGCTATGTACGCAAGTTTCCTTCGTTCGGAACGACTTAGTTACGTGCCTGTAAGTGAGATATACCGAAAGTTTTCATAACACATCAAGGAAATTGAGGAACAACGCTTCTCGGCACACAGAGCTAAGATCGCTATGTACGCAAGTTTCCTTCGTTCGGAACGACTTAGTTACGTACCTGTAAGTGAGATATACCGAAATTTTCATAACACATCAAGGAAATGAGGAACAACGCTTCTCGGCACACAGAGCTAAGATCGCTATGTACGCAAGTTTCCTTCGTTCGGAACGACTTAGTTACGTACCTGTAAGTGAGATATACCGAAAGTTTTCATAACACATCAAGGAAATGAGGAACAACGCTTCTCGGCTCACAGAGCTAAGATCGCTATGTACGCAAGTTTCCTTCGTTCGGAACGACTTAGTTACGTGCCTGTAAGCGAGATTTGCCGAAAATTTTCATAACACATCAAGGAAATTGAGGAACAACGCTTCTCGGCACACAGAGCTAAGATCGCTATGTACGCAAGTTTCCTTCGTTCGGAACGACTTAGTTACGTGCCTGTAAGCGAGATTTGCCGAAAATTTTCATAACACATCAAGGAAATAGAGGAACAACGCTTCTCGGCACACAGAGCTAAGATCGCTATGTACGCAAGTTTCCTTCGTTCGGAACGACTTAGTTACGTACCTGTAAGTGAGATATATGAAAGTTTCATAACACATCAAGGAAATTGAGGAACAACGCTTCTCGGCACACAGAGCTAAGATCGCTATGTACGCAAGTTTCCTTCGTTCGGAACGACTTAGTTACGTGCTGTAAGCGAGATTTGCCGAAAATTTTCATAACACATCAAGGAAATAGGGAACAACGCTTCTCGGCACACAGAGCTAAGATCGCTATGTACGCAAGTTTCCTTCGTTCGGAACGACTAGTTACGTACCTGTAAGTGAGATATACCGAAAGTTTTATAACAATCAAGGAAATTGAGGACAACGCTTCTCGGCACACAGAGCTAAGATCGCTATGTACGCAAGTTTCCTTCGTTCGGAACGACTTAGTTACGTGCCTGTAAGCGAGATTTGCCGAAAATTTTCATAACACATCAAGGAAATAGAGAACAACGCTTCTCGGCACACAGAGCTAAGATCGCTATGTACGCAAGTTTCCTTCTTCGGAACGACTTAGTTACGTGCCTGTAAGCGAGATTTCCGAAATTTTCATAACACATCAAGGAAATTGGGAACAACGCTTCTCGGCACACAGAGCTAAGATCGCTATGTACGCAAGTTTCCTTCGTTCGGAACGACTTAGTTACGTGCCTGTAACGAGATTTGCCGAAAATTTTCATAACAATCAAGGAAATTGAGGAACAACGCTTCTCGGCACACAGAGCTAAGATCGCTATTACGCAAGTTTCCTTCGTTCGGAACGACTTAGTTACGTGCCTGTAAGCGAGATTTGCCGAAATTTTCATAACACATCAAGGAAATGAGGAACAACGCTTCTCGGCACACAGAGCTAAGATCGCTATGTACGCAAGTTTCCTTCTTCGGAACGACTTAGTTACGTGCCTTAAGCGAGATTTGCCGAAAATTTCATAACACATCAAGGAAATGAGGAACAACGCTTCTCGGCACACAGAGCTAAGATCGCTATGTACGCAATTTCCTTCGTTCGGAACGACTTGTTACGTACCTGTAAGTGAGATATACCGAAATTTTCATAACACATCAAGAAATTGAGAACAACGCTTCTCGGCTACAAAGCTAAGATCGCTATGTACGCAAGTTTCCTTCGTTCGGAACGACTTAGTTACGTGCCTGTAAGCGAGATTTGCCGAAAATTTTCATAACACATTAAAGAAATTGAGGAACAACGCTTCTCGGCACACAGAGCTAAGATCGCTATGTACGCAAGTTTCCTTCCTTCGGAACGACATATTTACGTGCCTGTAAGCGAGATTTGCCGAAAATTTTCATAACACATCAAGAAAATTGAGAAACAACGCTTTCGGCACAAAGCTAAGATGGAATGTACGCAAGCTTCCTTCGTTCGGAACGACTTAGTTACGTACCTATAAGTGAGATATACCGAAAGTTTTCATAACACATCAAGGAAATTGAGGAACAACGCTTCTAGGCACACAGAGCTAAGATCGCTATGTACGCAAGTTTCCTTCGTTCGGAACGACTTAGTTACGTATCTGTAAGTGAGATATACCGAAAGTTTTCATACCAGATCAAGGAAATTCAGGAACAACGCTTCTCGGCTCACAGAGCTAAGATCGCTATGTACGCAAGTTTCCTTCTTTCGGAACGACTTAGTTACATGCCTGTAAGCGAGATTCCGAAAATTTTCATAACACATCAAGGAAATTGAGGAACAACGCTTCTCGGCTCACAGAGCTAAGATCGCTATGTACGCAAGTTTCCTTCTTTCGGAACGACTTAGTTACATGCCTGTAAGCGAGATTTCCGAAAATTTTCATAACACATCAAGGAAATTGAGGAACAACGCTTCTCGGCACACAAAGCTAAGATCGCTATGTACGCAAGTTTCCTTCCTTCGGAACGACATAGTTACGTGCCTGTAAGCGAGATTTGCCGAAAATTTTCATAACACATCAAGGAAATTGAGGAACAACGGGTGACACTCGTTAGGACACGGAACGATTGGACACCGCTCGATAGGACACGCAGTATCGGACACGGAACGATCGGACACTGCACGATCGGACACAGAATTATAGGACACCGCACGATTGGACACGGACACTGCACGATTGGACACTGCACGATTGGACACCGTACGATTGGACACTGCACGATTGGACATTGCACGATTGGACACCGCACGATTGAACACTGCACGATTGGACACAGTGGGTTCCACCCCCCTTTCGGAGGGGCTCCACTATCAAAAAAAATTGACACATAAGTTTGCGTTGAACCTCGCTTCGCGTGGAAAGTTGTAAACCTATGTGGAACCTTACTTCGCATTAAAAAGAATATGCGTAGTGGCAGAATGTTCCGCCCCCCCCCCTACAGGGGGTTCCACTTCCGGAAGATATAACCTAACCCATACCTATTTCTGATTTAAACAAAAATTTATGCTTCTGCTTGTGCCCTCTTTATGCATAATTACCGGTGTCCAATCGTGCGGTTTCCAATCATGCGGTGTCCAATCGTGCAGTGTCCAATCGTACGGTGTCCAATCGTGCAGTGTCCAATCGTGCAGTGTGCGTGTCCAATCGTGTGGTGTCCAATCGTGCAGTGTCCAATCGTGCGGTGTCCAATCGTGCAGTGTCCAATAATGCGGTGTCCAATCGTGCAGTGTCCAATCGTGCGGTGTCCAATCGTGCAGTGTCCAATTGTGCGGTGTCCGTGTCCAATTGTGCGGTGTCCAATCGTGCGGTGTCCAATAATTATGTGTCCGATCGTGCAGTGTCCAATCGTTCCGTGTCCAATACTACGTGTCCAATCGAGCGGTGTCCAATCCTTCCGTGTCCAAACGGGGTACGCCCGGAACAACGCTTCTCGGCACACAGAGCTAAGATCGCTATGTACGCGAGTTTCCTTCGTTCGGAACGACTTAGTTACGTACCTATAAGTGAGATATACCAAAAGATTTCATAAGACATCAAGGAAATAGAGGAACAACGATTCTCGCACACAGAGATAAGATCGCTATGTACGCAATTTCCTTCGTTCGGAACGACTCAGTTACGTACCTATATGTGAGTATACCGAATGTTTCATAACACATCAAGAAAATGAGAAACAACGCTTCTCGGCACAAAGCTAAGATGGAATGTACGCAAGTTTCCTTTGTTCGGAACGACATAGTTACGTACCTATAAGTGAGATATACCGAAAGTTTTCATAACACATCAAGGAAATTGAGGAACAACGCTTCTCGGCACACAGAGCTAAGATCGCTATGTACGCAAGTTTCCTTCTTCGGAACGACTTAGTTACGTGCCTTTAAGCGAGATTTCCGAAAATTTTCATAACACATCAAGGAAATTGAGGAACAACGCTTCTCGGCACACAAGCTAAATCGCTATGTACGCAAGTTTCCTTCCTTCGGAACGACTATTACGTGCCTGTAAGCGAGATTTGCCGAAAATTTTCATAACACATCAAGGAAATTGAGGACAACGCTTCTCGGCACACAGAGCTAAGATCGCTATGTACGCAAGTTTCCTTCGTACGGAACGACTTAGTTACGTGCCTGTAAGCGAGATTTGCCGAAAATTTTCATAACACATCAAGGAAATTGAGGAACAACGATTCTCGTCACACAGAGATAAGATCGCTATGTACGCAAATTTCCTTCGTTCGGAACGACTCAGTTACGTACCTATATGTGAGGTATACCAAATGTTTTCATAACACATCAAGAAAATTGAGAAACAACGCTTCTCGGCTTACAAAGCTAAGATGGAAGTGTACGCAAGTTTCCTTTGTTCGGAACGACTTAGTTACGTACCTATAAGTGCGATATACCGAAAGTTTTCATAACACATCAAGGAAATTGAGGAACAACGCTTCTCGGCACACAGAGCTAAGATCGCTATGTACGCAAGTTTCCTTCTTTCGGAACGACTTAGTTACGTGCCTTTAAGCGAGATTTCCGAAAATTTTCATAACACATCAAGGAAATTGAGGAACAACGCTTCTCGGCACACAAAGCTAAGATCGCTATGTACGCAAGTTTCCTTCCTTCGGAACGACATATTTACGTGCCTGTAAGCGAGATTTGCCGAAAATTTTCATAACACATCAAGGAAATTGAGGTACAACGCTTCTCGGCACACAGAGCTAAGATCGCTATGTACGCAAGTTTCCTTCGTTCGGAACGACTTAGTTACGTACCTATAAGTGAGATATACCGAAAGTTTTCATAACACATCAAGGAAATTGAGGAACAACGCTTCTCGGCACACAGAGCTAAGATCGCTATGTACGCAAGTTTCCTTCGTTCGGAACGACTTACATACGTATCTGTAAGTGAGATATACCGAAAGTTTTCATAACAGATCAAGGAAATTCAGGAACAACGCTTCTCGGTTACAGAGCTAAGATCGTTATGTACGCAAGTTTCCTTCGTTCGGAACGACATAGTTACGTGCCTGTAAGCGAGATTTGCCGAAAATTTTCATAACATATCAAGGAAATTGAGGAACAACGCTTTCGGCACACAGAGCTAAGATCGCTATGTACGCAAGTATCCTTCGTTCGGAACGACTTAGTTACGTGCCTGTAAGCGAGATTTGCCGAAAATTTTCATAACACATCAAGGAAATTGAGGAACAACGCTTCTCGGCACACAGAGCTAAGATCGCTATGTACGCAAGTTTCCTTCTTTCGGAACGACTTAGTTACGTGCCTGTAAGCGAGATTTGCCGAAAATTTTCATAACACATCAAGGAAATTGAGGAACAACGCTTCTCGGCACACAGAGCAAGATCGCTATGTACGCAAGTTTCCTTCGTTCGGAACGACTTAGTTACGTGCCTTAAGCGAGATTTGCCGAAAATTTTCATAACACATCAAGGAAATAGAGGAACAACGCTTCTGGCACACAGAGCTAAGATCGCTATGTACTAAGTTTCCTTCGTTCGGAACGACTTAGTTACGTGCCTGTAAGCGAGATTTGCCGAAAATTTTCATAACACATCAAGGAAATAGAGGAACAACGCTTCTAGGCACACAGAGATAAGATCGCTATGTACGCAAGTTTCCTTCGTTCGGAACGACTTAGTAACGTACCTGTAAGTGAGATATACCGAAAGTTTTCATAACACATCAAGGAAATTGAGGAACAACGCTTCTCGGCACACACAGCTAAGATCGCTATGTACGCAAGTTTCCTTCGTTCGGAACGACTTAGTTACGTGCCTGTAAGCGATATTTGCCGAAAATTTTCATAACATATCAAGGAAATTGAGGAACAACGCTTCTCGGCACACAGAGCTAAGATCGCTATGTACGCAAGTATCCTTCGTTCGGAACGACTAGTTACGTGCCTGTAAGCGAGATTTGCCAAAATTTTCATAACACATCAAGGAAATAGAGGAACAACCTTCTAGGCACACATAGCTAAGATCGCTATGTACTCAAGTTTCCTTCGTTCGGAACGACTTATTACGTGCCTGTAAGCGAGATTTGCCGAAAATTTTCATAAAACATCAAGGAAATAGAGGAACAACGCTTCTAGGCACACAGAGCTAAGATCGCATGTACGCAAGTTTCCTTGTTGGAACGACTCATACGTACCTGTAAGTGAGATATACGAAAGTTTTATAACAGATCAAGGAAATTGAGGACAACGCTTCTCGGCACACAGAGCTAAGATCGCTATGTACGCAAGTTTCCTTCGTTCGGAACGACTTAGTTACGTGCCTGTAAGCGAGATTTGCCGAAAATTTTCATAACACATCAAGGAAATTGAGGAACAACGTTCTCGCACACAGAGCTAAGATCGCTATGTACGCAAGTATCCTTCGTTCGGAACGACTTAGTTACGTGCCTGTAAGCGAGATTTGCCGAAAATTTTCATAACACATCAAGGAAATTGAGGAACAACGCTTCTCGGCACACAGAGCTAAGATCGCTATGTACGCAAGTTTCCTTCTTTCGGAACGACGTAGTTACGTGCCTGTAAGCGAGATTTGCCGAAAATTTTCATAACACATCAAGGAAATTGGGGAACAACGTTTCTCGGCACACAGAGCCAAGATCGCTATGTACGCAAGTTTCCTTCGTTCGGAACGACTTAGTTACGTGCCTTTAAGCGAGATTTGCCGAAAATTTTCATAACACATCAAGGAAATAGAGGAACAACGCTTCTAGGCACACAGAGCTAAGATCGCTATGTACTAAAGTTTCCTTCGTTCGGAACGACTTAGTTACGTGCCTGTAAGCGAGATTTGCCGAAAATTTTCATAACACATCAAGGAAATAGAGGAACAACGCTTCTAGGCACACAGAGATAAGATCGCTATGTACGCAAGTTTCCTTCGTTCGGAACGACTTAGTAACGTACCTGTAAGTGAGATATACCGAAAGTTTTCATAACACATCAAGGAAATTGAGGAACAACGCTTCTCGGCACACACAGCTAAGATCGCTATGTACGCAAGTTTCCTTCGTTCGGAACGACTTAGTTACGTGCCTGTAAGCGATATTTGCCGAAAATTTTCATAACATATCAAGGAAATTGAGGAACAACGCTTCTCGGCACACAGAGCTAAGATCGCTATGTACGCAAGTATCCTTCGTTCGGAACAACTAAGTTACGTGCCTGTAAGCGAGATTTGCCAAAATTTTCATAACACATCAAGGAAATAGAGGAACAACTCTTCTAGGCACACATAGCTAAGATCGCTATGTACTCAAGTTTCCTTCGTTCGGAACGACTTAGTTACGTGCCTGTAAGCGAGATTTGCCGAAAATTTTCATAAAACATCAAGGAAATAGAGGAACAACGCTTCTAGGCACACAGAGCTAAGATCGCCATGTACGCAAGTTTCCTTTGTTCGGAACGACTCAGTTACGTACCTGTAAGTGAGATATACCGAAAGTTTTTATAACAGATCAAGGAAATTGAGGTACAACGCTTCTCGGCACACAGAGCTAAGATCGCTATGTACGCAAGTTTCCTTCGTTCGGAACGACTTAGTTACGTGCCTGTAAGCGAGATTTGCCGAAAATTTTCATAACACATCAAGGAAATTGAGGAACAACGATTCTCGTCACACAGAGCTAAGATCGCTATGTACGCAAATTTCGGTCGTTCGGAACGACTAAGTTACGTACCTGTAAGTGAGATATACCGAAAGTTTTCTTAACACATCAAGGAAATTGAGGAGCAACTCTTCTCGGCACACAGAACTAACATCGCTATGTACGCAAGTTTGCTTCGTTCGGAACGACTTAGTTACGTGCCTGTAAGCAAGATTTGCCGAAAATTTTCATAACACATCAAGGAAATTCAGGAACAACGCTTCTCGGCACACAGAGCTAAGATCGCTATGTACGCAAGTTTCCTTTGTTCGGAACGACTTAGTTACGTACCTGTAAGTGAGATATACCGAAAGTTTTCATAACACATCAAGGAAATTGAGGAACAACGCTTCTCGGCACACAGAGCTAAGATCGCTATGTACGCAAGTTTAGTAGTATAGCTATGCGGGTTCTAACGCAGGTCCTCTGAGGGGGGTGAGGGGCGAGGGGAAACTGGCGCGGGGGGTATGACGTCACGCGGGGGAATCGCGTCCTAACCGATGGGCGAGGGGTCCGCGGGGAGGGGGGAGGGGGACCGCGTCCTAACCGATGGGCGAGGGGTCCGCGGAGAGGGGGAGGGGGACCGCGTCCTAACCGATAGGCGAGGGACCCGCTAACCTAACCGGTAGGCGAGGGGTCCGCGGAGAGGGGGAGGGGGATCGCTGCGAAACCGATAGGTGAGGGACCCGCGGGGAAGAGGGGGATCGCGGCGAAACCGATAGGCGAGGGACCCGCGAGGAAGAGGGAACGCGATGCCGCGAGGAGGCGTGGGAGAAGGATAGCGCGAGGCGTCCATATGAGCGTAAGACAAGGATAGCGTTTGCATGCACGTTGGAGAGAGATGGCGCGAGGCATGCAAGTTGGAGAGAGAGATGGCGCGAAGCATGCACTTGGGAGAAAGAGAGAGAGAGAGAGAGAGAGATAGCGCGAAGGATGCACGCGGATAATACGGCGTTCGCAAGGCGGTGTGAGAGAGATAGCGCGAGGCATGCACACGTGTAGGAAAAGGATTGCGTCCGCATTGGCGTGGGAAAAGGATGACGTTCGCATGCATGTGGGAGATAGAGAGAGACAGCGCGAGGCATGCATGGACGTGGGAGAAGGAGGCGCAGAAATAATCGACATTTTTTTTTAAATATAATAATAATATTTATTTAAAATTTATGTTTAATATAATTGTGTGCATGTGTGTGTGTGTGGTGTGGTGTGTGTGTGTGTGTGTGTGTGTGTGTGTGTGTGTGTGTGTGTGTGTGTGTTTAAAAATATATATATATATAAAATATTAAAATATAAAAATATAAAATATACAAAAAGATATAAAATATGTATAATATAATAATAAGGCGACGCTCCATCTGAAACAGAAAAAATACAAGTCTTATTAAAATATCTAGTTTGAACGTTTTAAAATTTTTTAAAAATAGATACTTACAATTAATTCTTCGAGTATTTCAATGCGGTTCATAACGAGACGTCAGCTGCATTTTATATATCAAAGTCCCATTCCTTGTACATCACTTCTTCATGATCTCTCAGACGATGATCCAAATCTATTGTATTAGATTTCTTCAAGCCGATTTCTCGGCCTTGTATCATTTGTACAAGTGAAGTCACAGGAGTGTTTGTCGACAGCGCCGGGACATGGACATCTATGGGTTTGTAACGTTTGCGTAACGAATGTCTTAAACTTTCAAGTCGCGCGATTCGGCCAAACAGCGATTGAATTCCGCGCCTCTGTTGTAATATCGCGAGTCGGTACTGTTCTTCCAACCACTCGAGACACTCAAGGCACGTTCTTTCCCATAACCCGCATGAACACGCCGAGTCCACCTCTATGTAAAACTCCCATAGATATTGTTCTAATCGCGCAATGTATTTGGGTTTCTCCATATTTCCAATTCAAGTTTTTTTCACAACACAAGTTTTTGTCCAGCTTATACAATGCAAATTGGACACATATTGCAGGGCATTATCTGATACAGCGGTTTTCTACACTCTGCGCAAAACGATCCCAGGATTAGGTCAAAAATTGCACTTTCATGTTCTCGCACAACACGAATATTCGAAAATAAGTCTGAAATTCGCATAAAACAGTCTGTGCAAAATTTTTCGTTGACATCACTTTTATAATAAAAGTATATACAGCACATTTTCACCGCACCTAAACTATTTATTTCAACTCGGTTTAAAGTTCGTTGCTTTATGTCCGCAATAATATCAATACTGGAATCACTATTGTAATCGGAATCCTCCGAAAGTATGCGGTCTTCGTCTAATGAATCGTCCAACACATTCTCAAATGCCATCAAATTGCCATCTTCGAGAATGATATCCTCGTCATCATCGATAACTATAACTTCTTCGTCAGCCATAACACATATTGTTAAGATCGTCGTAAGGGCGTGGACGGTTGCGTACTATAACGCTGCACACTCCTCTCGATTATATATATTTAATTTAATATCTTTTGTCTCCTTCTAACTGGAGTATCACGTCTCATCTACCTCATCACTTTTCTACATCTTAAGCAGAGTATGTCGAGAGAAAGATTTAAGTTTTGCAGACTGTGCATATCTATTACACATTTTTTATTCATACATAAAGGATGGGTTAAATAATTAAATTCACAGATAAATAGTAAAATAACTTATTTATTACAAGCATCGTGAAGAATATCATTTACAGCACATGTCAATAACTCGCAATCTATGAGAGATTCGCCGTTAAACATATCACTTTCACGTATCGTTTTTGCAGCGTCGCATACATTAGCGATATTATTCTGTTGTAAAACAGTTACAAATTGTTTGAATTTTTCGTTAACAATATGCGTATTTTCGCATAGCCAGTAATACATATGATCTATGCATTTTTCAAAATCGAATAAATAGAATAGAGTTGGCGGTTTCATATATAACGAATTATTGGATAATCCTATTTTTATAATATTCGAATTAGATATTTTAACCACTTCGAATGTTAAATCTCGGACCCGCAATGGGATTTCGGTCGATTGTAGAAGCTGTTCAATGTCCCCACGTTTCTGCATCAGCGATTTCCATGTTTCAAAAGGCAATATTATTTGATTGCCCCGATTATCGCCGAGAATCAATTCCACGCAAGATACAGCTCCAACGTTTATTCCAATGTCCAAATATTTGTATGACGTCGGGGTTAAGGCGTATCGTCTTCCGAGTATACGAACCACACGACGAGGCTCGGATGAAATGCTAGGGAGTAAAAAAAATATTATTTATATAAATATTTAAAAGGTGTAAAAAATATTTAAAAAGTATAAAAAATTCTTTAAGTTAATTAAAACTTACTTGTTACATTTCTTCTTCTTACACGGTGAAGTTTCATCAGCATCTTGAATCGGAACGTAATAATTCATGCGGCTTCCTTCAGTGGGATACATTTTATATGAACCTTTCACACAAGTGGCCGATGTAATACTGAACGTATTAAACATATTTAAAATATGTATTAGCGTTGCAAAATTGCAATGTGGTGGGGATTATTGCCGACGCGATATTTTTTTTCAATTTTTCCATTCAAGCGCCGATGTACGGCTGCTTCGCGATGACATCATCACCAGGTGTGAGATTTAGCCGAATGCACAAAAATGCAACATAATATAAAATTTTCAAGCGCCGATGTGCTGCTGCTTCGCGATGACATCACCCCAGATATCAGAATTCAAACGCGCGTGTCAAAACATGACAAAATCGTGAAATATAAGAACAAGTATCAAGGTTAAATTGTGCTAATATATAAGCAATCCAAAACTTTTGCGATGCATCTTGGCTGAGATGACATCATCTCTAGACGACCAAAAAAAAATGCATTAATCGACATTAGTCAAAATGTACGTGACAAACCGCGAAATAAAGATTTAGTTGATGCATAAAAAATGCAACGTAATATAAAATTTTCAAGCGCCGATGTTTGGCTGCTTCGCGATGACATCACCCCTAGATATCAGAATTCAAACGCGCGTGTCAAAACGTGACAAAATCGTGAAATATAAGGATAATCCTCATGATTAAATTGCACTAACATACTTGGACAGCAGCGTGTAATTTGAAACTTTCGCGATGCATCTTGGCTGAGATGACAGCATCTCTAGACGACAAAAAAAATGCAATAATCGACATTAGTCAAAATGTACGTGACAAACCGCGAAATAAAGATTTAGTTGATACACATGATAGAAAGAGACATCAAGATAGAATATAAAATCATGGTAAAGAGGCACACCCTGTCAGTATTTTCGCCAAGAGTTCCGAGACAAGAGCTACTAGTAAGCGCGTCTTGTTAGCAAAATTATTGACATAAATTTGGAAATATGGCGGAAAACAGTGCCGAACGAAATCTGCGCGAGCAATCTGCGAGGGTGAATTCAATAGAGGAGTACGTTGCGTGGGAGCAACGATGCGACGAATATATCGAATCGGTGGAAGAGCAAAGTCGAATCAAACGTCCACGATTATCGATCGGGATTCGACAATCGCTGATTGCCCGAATCGCACGACTCGAGGGATTGAAGAACTCATTACGCAGGCGTTTTGTACACGCGGGTGCAGGATGCAGTACGCGGCAACATGGATTGATTTGGCGAGAGATCGATACGGCGTTCGAGAGCCGCATATTAACTGGTGCGGTTATAAATCATAATCATATCGAGCCTCGTCAATTTTTCGAGGATGCCAAAGACATTGTACTCGAACACGTACAAACTGTGCTGAAAAAACACTTTAATGTGAAAATTAATACAGTGTTCAATGGTGAATTTGTGACGGGTGACAAACGCGCAAATAAAAGTATCAATACGAGAAACTATGAACTCTTTCGCACAACCGATTTACGCGAATGGTATGAGCGGCGCGTCATCGAGCCCACCCTTGCCTCGCTCGAAGAATTTCAGGAACGCGATAGCGGGTGGGCATTGTCGCGAATACTCGATTTAACTGTAAATATAAATAAATATAATCCTATGCGCGCGGGATGTCATATAAAATTACCGCGGGCGATAATAACGAAGAGAGCGGTGATCAACGTGCAATCTAATGACAATGCGTGTTTCGCGTGGTCTGTGGTCGCCGCTCTACATCCAGCTGAAAGGGACGTAGGTCGGGAATCTTCGTATCCTCATTATACGACAGTGCTGAATCTCCAGGACATTGAGTTTCCAGTGACTGTGAAGCAAATTAAAAAATTCGAACTTCTCAACGATATCTCAATCAATGTGTATAGTACCGAGGAAAAGAACATTGTCCCGATACGTCTAAGCGAGGTAAAGAAAGATAAACACGTCAACTTGCTGTACGTGGAAGACAACAACATTGGACATTTCGCGTGGATCAAGAATCTATCCCGCCTCGTGAGCTCGCAATTGAGTAAACATAAAAGCCAAATACATATCTGCGATCGGTACGTATATATTTAATAAAAATACATTGTACAAATAATTGAACAAAAATTAAAAAGTATTTCTTTTACAGATGTTTGCACTACTTTGATTCGAATGACAAATTGCAATCACATACGGTGGACTGTCGAGAGATGAACGAGTGCGCTATCCGATTACCGAGCGATAAGGACAAGTGGCTCACGTTCAACAACTATAATCGGAAAGAGCGGCTTCCTATCGTCGTGTACGCCGACTTGGAGTGTGTTTTGGAGAAGACGGAGGAAGAGAGAAATTACCAACATCATAAAGTATTTAGTATTGCTTATTATGTACATTGCTCGTACGACGATTCGTTATCCGCGTATCATTCCCGTCGCGATATCGATTGCATATCATGGTTCGTCGAAGAACTAAAAAATTTAGCGCAGCGTGTAAAAATTATTTTATCAGCTAATGTCCCCATGGTAAATTTAACATCTGATGAATGTGAAAAATTTCACAACGCGACACAATGCCATATATGCGAGAAACCATTCGTACAAGACGATACACGCGTACGCGATCATTGTCATCTGACGGGGCGATACAGAGGTCCAGCGCATTCAAATTGCAATTTAAATTATAAAGATTCTTTTTGCATTCCAATAGTTTTTCATAATTTATCCGGTTACGACGCACATTTTATTATCAAGGAAATAGCTACAGCGTTCGAAGGGGAAATTGAAATACTTCCGATAACAAAAGAAAAATATATATCGTTTACGAAAAATGTTAAACTTGGCGGAGAGAAATCAAAAAATCATATTAAATTGCGTTTTATCGATTCGTATAAATTTCTCACAGCTAGTCTCGATAAATTGGCATCATTCTTGAATAAAGACAAACTCAAAATTTTAAAATCTGAATTTCAAAATTTATCGAATGACAATTTCAATTTATTAACACGGAAGGGCGTCTTTCCGTACGAATATATTGACTGCGTCGACAGGTTGCAAGCTACGTGTTTACCACCGCGCGAATCATTTTACAGTTCCTTGACCGGTGACACAATATCCGAGAGCGATTACGCGCACGCCGAGAACGTGTGGGAGCGGTTCTCCATTCGAACGCTGGGCGAATATAGCGACTTATATCTCAAAATTGATGTCTTGTTATTAGCAGACATTTTTGAAAATTTTCGCGAGAGTTGTATTAAAAGTTATGGGCTCGACCCCGCGTATTACTATACTCTTCCCGGATACACGTGGGACGCCATGTTGAAGCATACGAATATTACATTCGAATTGCTTACGGATATCGACATGGTTTTATTCATCGAACGCGGAATACGCGGCGGCTTGAGTCAATGTTCCAACAGATACGCACATGCTAATAACAAGTATATGCAGTCGTACGATCCATCGAAACCTTCATCATATCTCACGTACTTTGATGTAAATAATTTGTACGGATGGGCAATGTGTCAACCTTTGCCCTATGCAGATTTTCGATGGGTCGACGGCGTATCCGATTTTGATACATCATCGATCGCGCTCGATTCGCCTATAGGCTACATCCTTGAAGTCGATCTCGAGTATCCGCAACGTGTTCACGATGCGCACACTGACCTACCGTTTTGCCCGACACGCGACAAACCACCTGGTAAGCGGCAGGATAAGCTGCTCGCAACCTTATATGATAAGAAACGTTACATAATACATTACCGCAACCTGCAGCAATGCACGCGACACGGACTTCGAGTTACAAAAATACATCGAATATTACAGTTTTCGCAATCTCCATGGCTTCGCAGTTATATCGAACTCAATACACAATTCCGAACACTCGCGAAAAATGATTTTGAAAAAAATTTATATAAATTAATGAATAATGCGGTATTTGGCAAAACGATGGAAAATGTGCGCAATCACGTTAATATTAAGCTCGTGACACATTGGGATGGAAGATATGGCGCAGAGGCAATGATTGCAAAACCAAATTTTCATAGTAGAAGCGTGTTTTCGGAGAATCTGATCGCCGTTGAATTGCGCAATCTCGAGGTGAAATTTAATAAACCAATCTACGTGGGTATGTGTATACTCGACATATCCAAGACATGTTTGTACGAGTTTCACCACGATTATATGGTACCTATGTATCGAGAGAAATGTAAAGTCATGTACACCGACACCGACAGTCTCATATATCACATCGAGTGTGACGATATATACGAGAATATAAAGCGCAACGTCGACAGATTCGATACCAGCGATTATGCGGTGGACAATGTGTACGGTATACCGCTCGCGAATAAAAAGATACCGGGTTTAATGAAGGATGAAAATAATGGTGCCATCATGTCCGAATTCATCGGGCTTAGGGCAAAAATGTACGCGTTGCGATTAGATGGTAAGAAAGACACGAAAAAAGTAAAAGGCGTCAAGAGTAACGTCGTCGCGAGAACGATAACGTTCGACGATTACACGCGGTGTTTGAACGAAGAGATTGAAATGACGCGTCAGCAGTCTTGTATAAGATCTAAATTACACGAAGTATACACCATCCGCGAGACAAAAATTGCTCTAAGTCCGTACGATGACAAGTGGTATATCGTACCCGAAACCACCGACACGCTACCGTGGGGACATTACAAAATACCGTTATAAATAAAAATCATGTATATTTATTGTAAATAAAAATTATGTATATTTATTGTAAATAAAAATTATATGTATATTTATTGTAAATTATATGTATATTTATTGTAAATTATATGTATATTTTATAATGTATACAATATTGTTTATATTTGTAAAATATTATTATGTATTATTGTTAACATATTTATAATATATTATTTTTATCTATCCAAGAGTTGTGTGTCGCATCAAATCCCAGCCATTTCACATAAACCTTGTCACCCTTTTTGCGTATCACCTTTTCCACGAGATGTACGTCGGGATTAGCAACGCGTTGTAACTCGTATTCGTAAAATCCGCCGGCGATGGGATTCCCGCGCGAATCTTTGAGTACATAGGTCACGGGATTAGTTTTCTGCACTTTAACGATTTTAAACACTTCGGTCGACCAATTTGGCGTGTAACCTTTCTTAAAGATGGTCTTGACTTTACTCACGCGTACCGGATCGCCTACTTTGAATCTTGCCGGTGCCGCAATCTTTACGTTGCTGTATACCGTATTTAAAAGTTTATCGGCGATCGCGGGGGTAACATCGATAGGTCTCATACCGATAGTGCGATGTTTTCGCGCATTGTACTCTCCAACGAGCCGGGACAACGCGTCGATCCACTTGTAATTTCCATTAAGCGTAAACATTTTCCACATATTGTTCTTTAACGTTCGGTTGAATCGTTCCACGACCGAGGCTTTCATGACAGAGTACGTCGAATAATGATTAATGCTATGCTTCTTCACGAGTTTCTGTACATTTGCGTTGTAAAATTCTTTTCCTCTGTCGGTTTGAAAATTTTTCGGGCATCTTCCATCGTCTCGAATTATCTTTGCGATCGTATCCGACATCTCGTTTCCACTCTTACTCTTGAGCGCTACAGCCCACGCATACTTGCTCAACACATCGATAACTGTGAGTATGTAGTTGTAGCCTTTGTTGAATCGTGCATATGGACGCATCTCGACCACGTCCGCCTGCCACAGATCGTCGTATCCATGTACTATGACACGCCTACGTGGGAAATTTTTTCTCGCTGGAGCATGCAATTCTTCCACGAGCAGCTGTTTTTCAGAGGTCTTTTGCGACATATTTGATCGAGGCATAATTTGCAATAATGAGATAATTCCTCCACGTATATTCTTTATATATCTTTCTTCTCTTGCGCTGAATTAGATGTAGTCTGCGCGTGAGTTGCATACCGAAGCATTTTCTGCATCTCATCCATCATTATTTGCAGCGTTTGCACATTCGTCTCGAGCGTGATTATTTTTTTCTCAAGTTCTTCCAGTCTATCTTCTAAAGGCTTGACACGTATTTTCACGTACTGTTTGTTTGCGGCATCAGTATCATCTTCCGGTTGCGCTACCCGTCGTATCTTGCGCGACCTTGCGTCAAAGCCGGAGGCTGTCTGACACAGAGCGTTATCGCGCACGTAATTTCTTAGTAATCCATTCCATTGATAGTATGAGTTGTTTGGTGTTCCCAACGATAATCCAAATTTATTAATCGACATTTCGATACAAACAATAATGACAGACTGACTCGTTTCGCCGACGCATAGATTAATTTATAATAAGGCCAGCTTCGTAAAGTTCCTCGATAATTGATAATATTTCATTGTCGTGGGCATTGTTGCCGGCTTGACGCGAAGCTTCCAGCAATCGCAAGCGATCTACCAACTCGTTGGGATCATTCCAATGCACATAATCGATCTTATTATCGTTTAACGCCATAGCGCGCGGTATGTTTATACCTCTTCCAGCTTTTTTTCCAGGCGCTATTATATTTTTAATAGAGATTAATGGCGCTATTATATTTTTATACTTGTATCCCTTGTTACTTAACAATGGATTACGCATATCATTGCCACGTCTATGCGCATTTGTCGCCAGTAATATATTTTTGTATTTAATTTTATCATCGTCATTGTATACGTCACCGTCGGGTATTCTCTTGAAAATCAACTCGTAGAGACCTGGTGTTCCCACGTATCTTATTCCACCGATAATTATATTGTCATCTTTATCCACATCAAAAATTTTATCACCAAGCATCATTCCTTCGTTGCAAAATTTAACACCGTAAACATAATCCATACTGATATTTTTATCTTGACTTAAAATAGCTCCCACATATTTTTGCCCTAGTGGACCCAAATGTTCGCGCAATGTATTTTGACCCTCGGATGTTTGTAATTGATATTGAACCGACGTCACAAGCGTTTCAGGCGTAGATTCGAAAATTTCTTCCACATACGGAGACGATCTTTCGTACAATATTTGACTCGATTGTACATCTTTTATCGGAGTAGAAGCAACCACATTCGATAATTGTTTCATCCGCTTACGTTTTGATTGATTTGGAGTAGAAGTTATTAGCGAATCGTTCAATGATATATTTGACCTTGTTCGCTTTGTTCCAGACTCTTTTTTCAGATGCTTGTCTTCGAGCATACTCGATGGTTCGATTTTCGCTTCATTAGATTCCACATTGATTGTATTTTCGACAAGTTGTTTTAGAGGTTCGATAATTGGTTTAAAGTGCCTCTCCAATGCGACGTCTTCCTCCATTTGACCGGTTTTTAAAGAACGATATTTTTTGCGGATTGATTCGCTCGTTTTTACGATCTCTCTCGCAATCTTCTCACGATCGTCACTGTCAATCGTCGTCGTCATGTTGCGCTCGGACGAAAATTTTAGACGTTTCTCGATCGATGTATCGATAGCGACTAACCACTTTACGGTATTGCAAAATCGTTAAATCCTTTTCGATATCGTCCATTAGTCTGTAAACTGTCTTTATCAATCACTACAAATCCATACTCGTGTTGCCAACATTCCTGACAGAATGCGCGAAAATCGCCGTAAGACATGTCAGTATTTACATGATCGTTGTATACATGTTTCAAATTTGTACCATCTTGTTTAAATAAAATCAGTAAATTTGCATTGTCCCGTATAAGATGCTTGGGTATCTTGGCATACGTTTGACAAAGATAGAAACAGTCGATGCTCGAGTGTCGACCCATTGCAAAGTACTCTCTTATCGTATCTTGCTTATCGCATGCCACGTCGTCAAAGATAAAAATGGAATTCGGAAGCGCCTCGCTCGGTGGAATAACGTCACTATTATTAGAGAATGTAAAATAACCAATTTCATCGATCGATAATAGCAAATTTTCCAAATATCGATATTTCGGTTGTTGAAGTGATTTCGAGTATACGTACACATTCTCGAAATGTACACCGTGTGGACTTTCTATCAAACTTATCAACACGTTAGTCTTACCGCAATTCGAAGGACCGCAAATGATACCGCGTATAGTAGTCGGCAGCATGTTTCCATGCTTGCGTATTTCTTTCTCGGACATTACTCGTGTTTTATCGTCAAAATTTATCACTTTGATTATCGTCGCTTGTCGCGCGAACCGCATGTTTGCTCTCGCGAGTCTCAAATCAGATTTTGGAAAATGAGTCATCGGGGCCCTATTTATAGAGGTGCACCGAATCGAAACCGCTCAGTCTCAAAAATGTTTCTTCTTCTATCGGTTGACAGCGATATTCTCGAGCTTACCACCGAGCAGTTACAGATTATCCCCAAGATTGTTTTACTGCGAGACTTTGGTAGCTACGTGGAACAATTGTGGGACAAGCTTCCCGAACATATAAAAGCTGACTCAGAGGTTCAACAGTATCGTCGATGCACGCGACATTATAATTTGCCGTGCCAACAAACACATTTCGACGGTCCAACACCGTTAATAAAAGATTATGGCAAATGCCAGCAAAAATTATAAGAGGTAGCGGTTTGTTAAATCGTGCGATAAACGCACTTCCTATCGAATTACATATTCCAGGCTATCAGTTTTGCGGACCGGGAACTCATTTAGAAACGCGATTGGCTAGAGGCGATCGAGGTGTCAATCCATTGGATGCTGCGTGTCGCGAGCACGACATAGCTTATTCTGGAAGCAACGATCTCGGTCAACGACACGTTGCGGATAATATACTCGCCACGAAAGCGCGAACACGTATTACCGCGAGAGATTCGACTATTGGTGAGAAAGCAGCCGCTACAGCTGTTTGGGCGGCTATGAAAGCAAAGACAAAATTCGGTATGGGAATGAAAACAAAAAAATCATCGATGAAGAAAAAGACTGCGAAAAAACGAATACTTCCTATAGCGAAGCGCGGTGGTATCTTACCCATTTTACCATTATTGGGAGTTCTCGGTTCGTTGGCTGGCGGAGCAGCGGGAATCGCGAAGGCGGTGAACGATAGCAAGGCGGCGCAACGTCAGCTCGAAGAAATGCAGCGTCATAATCGCGCCATGGAAGGTCACGGTCTTTATCTCACTCCATACAAGCGCGGGCGAGGGTTCTCAACAGCGGCCAAGAAAAAAAAAAACGTCAAAATAAAGATGCCTGCCGGTGTAACAACTAATGTACAATTGGAACAACTTGCAAGACGTATGCGTATACAATTTTTTAGAGGCGTTTTCATGCGCAATAATTTACCGATAAACGGTATACGGCGAAATGAGAGCGGTATCGTCAATTTGGATGACGTCGATGGTTTCGGTACTCATTGGGTTGCGTATGCAAAGAGGGGAGATCGTGTGGTATATTTCGATAGTTTTGGAAATCTTCGACCGCCCAAGGAATTAGTGCGATATTTTGGACAGAATGTTACAAATATAGAATACAATCACACGGCCTATCAGAATTATAATCAAAGTATTTGTGGACAATTGTGTCTTCGATTTCTTCAAACAGTCGATGATCGATATGAATTTAAAGCTTGACAATTCTCCGTCGCGTCTCAGTATTCGTTCGACAGTTTTCCAGCATGTCACTCACGCTTACGTTGACCGGCAAGAGTAGCGTTCTTGCTGTAAGCTACTTTCCGGCTATAGATTTAAGCGATGGCGATTACGAGCTTGGTTTAACGGATTTTGAAACTTATCATACGATATCGAACGTGAATTCTTGGAATAATAAATTTTATTTTGATAACGACTATAAGGAAATTACGATTCCCGAAGGATCGTACGAATTACACGCAATAAACGAATATCTCCGACGTGCAATTTTGCGACATCGACGCATAGTTGATTCCAACGATATTGTTGATGGCGAAGAACACGATGAATATCCAATAATGCTTCGCGCTAATCATAATACGCTAAAAAGTGAAATCAAATGTGTCTATAGAATAAATTTTAGTAAACCGGGCAACGTTGGATCGTTGTTGGGATTCTCGTCGAATCGTATATTACAGCCTCGGATATGGCACGAATCGGATGTACCGATAAATATTATTAGCGTAAATATTATTCGTATAGAATGCAGCGTAACCACTGGCGCGTACAGCAATGACAAGCGCGTACACACGATACATGAATTTTCACCGAGCGTGCCGCCAGGATATAAGATATCGGAAACGCCAGCACAGATCATTTATCTATCGATCGTCGCACGGAGCATTACTGATTTAACGATACGCATTGTTGATCAAGAAGGACATTTGCTCGATTTTCGAGGAGAGGAAATTACCGTAAGATTGCATATACGGCGGCGGCAAAACTAAAGCGTTTGACAAATGAAATGCTTGTGTTGAACGAAAGCACGGAGCACGCGAGAGACAATATCTTTACGAGGGACAATATTTTTGCGAGAAGGCGAGTGACTGCGGTATCGGGTGACAATAATCAGATATCTGGTTACGCTAAAAATAAGCTCAGCGCGTTGAATCGCGAGTTTTTAAAATCATTGGGATTCGTCGTACGAAATACTTGAACGATATGATTGACATCTTGAATATCGGAGGCGAGCCGATCTTTGACGATCGTATCGTCAAGATTGAAACTCATACGTACAATCCATACGCCAACACAACGCTTGGATATAGCGACGAGATACGGATACCGATACAACATCAAGATTTGTACACGTTACCATGTGAAAGTTTTCTATACGTCGAGGGAAAGTTGAAGGTGCGTAAAGTAGATGAAGGAGCAAGAGTGGTATTGGGAAACAATTGTGTCGCGTTTATGTTTGATGAACTTCGATATGAACTCGACGGTGTGGAGATTGACCGCAACAGAAACGTTGGAATAACTTCCACGATTAAAAACTATGTCTCTCTAACAACCGAGAAAGGTAAAATCTTGGAGAATGCTGCGTGGAATATGTCGCATAATGCTGCTGAAGCTTACTTCAATTTTTGCGTGCCGCTAAACCTACTATTGGGTTTTTGCGAAGATTATAAGCGAGTTGTGATCAACGCTCGTCACGAATTAATTCTGATACGTTCGCGCAACGACAACAATTGCATATTTGGACATGCTTCGGCTGAAGCTGATATCGAATTATTCAAGATACAATGGCGTATGCCTCATGTAATATTGAGCGAGGTCAATAAACTATCCTTGCTACGCGCGTTGGAAAGCGGGCGATACTTGAATATGAGTTTTCGCTCTTGGGATCTATACGAATTTCCTCTATTGCATAATACGACTAAGCATTCGTGGACTGTGAAAGCCGCCTCTCAGCTGGAGAAGCCGCGATACGTGATCTTTGCGCTGCAGACTGGCAGAAAAAATGCTGTGTCAAAAGATATTACTACATTCGACAACTGCAAATTGACCAACGTTAAACTCTATCTAAACTCGGAATTTTATCCCTACGATGATTTGAATTTAGATTTCGATAAAAATAGATTCGCCCTCTTGTTCGATATGTACTCTCGTTTTCGCAAATCTTATTACGGATGTGATAATGATGATGTGCTATTAAACATTTCAAAATTTTTACATTGTGGTCCTCTCGCGGTTATCGATTGCTCGCGACAAAACGAGTCTGTCAAAAATTCCACCGTGGACGTGAGATTAGAGTTTGAGTGCAAGGAGGATATACCAGCAAATACCACCGCCTATTGTCTCATCTTGCACGATCGCGTTGTCGAATATTGTCCATTGACCAACGTAGTTCGTAAAATTATCTAGATCAGCAAATATCCCCTCCAATGTCAAAAAAAATATATATAAAGATTGAGATTTTGACGATCGACAGCAGTCGTACATCGTTCTTGCAATCGTACAGTAATATTATCAGCATGATCGCGCCAACGTTTGTGGATCTGCAAGGATTCATTATCGGGAGAAACTTTGTCGTGAAGGAAGTAGCGATACTGAGAAATGGATTTGTTCTTTCTCACTACTTTTTTGCAAGTCCCGTACCATGGCGTGCGCTTACAAAATCTGAGAGATGCCAAGCTTCATGGCTAATCGGACATCACCATGGGCTTCAATGGGAGGATGGAAACGTTCCATACAGCTTCGCCAGGCGTTTGATTACGAGAGCTGTGATGGGTGCGGCGGAAGAGGAAAATGGAGCATCTCCTATCGTGTACGTTAAAGGACACGAAAAACGAGAATGGCTGGCCGATATACTTGACGATGATGCGAGAAACGACGTTATTATTGAGACCTTGGATGCGGACTATGAAGATATCATTTCGTTAAATAAGCTAGATGTTACTAATACTATGCGCTGTGAAAAACATTTGAAAAATTGCGCTTTACAAAATGTATTTAAAATATTCAATTGGTGGACGAATCATCATAAAGATTCACCCAAACATTTTTTAGAATAAACTATTGTTAAAATATATTATTATTCTCTTTTGTTCTTCCCTTTTCCTCTTTCTTATCCCAGTATGCGAGTATTAAATTTCAGTACGTGACGTTAGATAGCGGCGTCAGCCACCTTATCAGACTACAGATGTTACATTTCAGTACATGGACATAGAGTTTAAATATTTGAATGGTGTATAAATAATTGTTTTGTCGTTCAATAGCCGTTCGAAAGCTGTTCAGAGCCGTTCGATAACCGTTCGATAGCCGTTCAAAGCCGTTCGATAACCGTTCGATAGCTGTTCAAAGCCGTTCAATAGTCGTTCGAAAGCTGTTCAGAGCCGTTCGATAGCCGTTCAAAGCCGTTCGATAACCGTTCGATAGCTGTTCAAAGCCGTTCGATAGCCGTTCGAGAGCTGTTCAGAGCCGTTCGATAGCCGTTCGAAAGCTGTTCAAAGCCGTTCAATAGCCGTTCGAAAGCTGTTCAGAGCCGTTCGATAGCCGTTCAAAGCCGTTCGATAACCGTTCGATAGCTGTTCAAAGCCGTTCGATAGCCGTTTGATAGCCATTCAAAGCCGTTCAATAGCCGTTCGAAAGCTGTTCAGAGCCGTTCGATAGCCGTTCGATAGCCGTTCAAAGCCGTTCGATAACCGTTCGATAGCTGTTCAAAGCCGTTCGATAGCCGTTTGATAGCCGTTCCATAGCCGTTCGATAGTAGTTTATCTATAATATATTATTCATATTTAAAAGACTTGTAGACAATTGTCCGCGGGAACGTGCTACCTTTGTTTTCTTATCAAGAGTTGAGAGTAAGCGTTCTTCGTAAGTGATTCATCCCCTACTCTAAAATGTTCGAGACAATGTCTGACCTGTCGTGGCTGTCACAACGTTTCGAGCAGCGAATAAAGAACACCGTGTGACGAGAAGTTTATAAGTTTATAAAAAGAAGTATTAAACATGTCTGAAACAGCCTGTACCTGCACATACATATATGTTATGCTGCCGCATTATCGGGTAAGTAGAATGTTCAATGTTTCTGTTATATATTTTGTCTATTTGTGGTATTAATTAATAATATATTTCAGCTTATTGAGGAAATTCGATTTTTAAATATCGAGGACCGGCGATACACGCGGTGGTTGCGGCGCAATATGCGGTGGGAGCGGGATAATATTTGGGGTGACACGCAAGAGGCACGCAAGTACGCGGAGTCGCATGAGTGGGCTTACGAGGATATTTTCAATCTTCGGAAATTATTCGGCCTCGAGCCATATGATGAGATTGAAGTATGGTGAAGCGGGAGCGTCGCCTTATTATTATATTATACATATTTTATATCTTTTTGTATATTTTATATTTTTATATTTTAATATTTTATATATATATATATTTTTAAACACACACACACACACACACACACACACACACACACACACACACACACACACACACACACACATGCACACAATTATATTAAACATAAATTTTAAATAAATATTATTATTATATTTAAAAAAAAATGTCGATTATTTCTGCGCCTCCTTCTCCCACGTCCATGCATGCCTCGCGCTGTCTCTCTCTATCTCCCACATGCATGCGAACGTCATCCTTTTCCCACGCCAATGCGGACGCAATCCTTTTCCTACACGTGTGCATGCCTCGCGCTATCTCTCTCACACCGCCTTGCGAACGCCGTATTATCCGCGTGCATCCTTCGCGCTATCTCTCTCTCTCTCTCTCTCTCTTTCTCCCAAGTGCATGCTTCGCGCCATCTCTCTCTCCAACTTGCATGCCTCGCGCCATCTCTCTCCAACGTGCATGCAAACGCTATCCTTGTCTTACGCTCATATGGACGCCTCGCGCTATCCTTCTCCCACGCCTCCTCGCGGCATCGCGTTCCCTCTTCCTCGCGGGTCCCTCGCCTATCGGTTTCGCCGCGATCCCCCTCTTCCCCGCGGGTCCCTCACCTATCGGTTTCGCAGCGATCCCCCTCCCCCTCTCCGCGGACCCCTCGCCAACCGGTTAGGTTAGCGGGTCCCTCGCCTATCGGTTAGGACGCGGTCCCCCTCCCCCTCTCCGCGGACCCCTCGCCCATCGGTTAGGACGCGGTCCCCCTCCCCCCTCCCCGCGGACCCCTCGCCAATCGGTTAGGACGCGATTCCCCCGCGTGACGTCATACCCCCCGCGCCGGTTTCCCCCCGCCCCTCACCACCCCTCAGAGGACCAGCGTTAGAACCCGCATAGCTATACTACTAAGTTTCCTTCTTTCGGAACGACTTAGTTACGTGCCTGTAAGCGAGATTCGACGAAAATTATCATAACACATCAAGGAAATTGAGGAACAACGCTTCTCGGCACACAGAGCTAAGATCGCTATGTACGCAAGTTTCCTTTGTTCGGAACGACTTAGTTACGTACCTGTAAGTGAGATATACCGAAAGTTTTCATAACACATCAAGGAAATTGAGGAACAACGCTTCTCGGCACACAGAGCTAAGATCGCTATGTACGCAAGTTTCCTTCTTTCGGAACGACTTAGTTACGTGCCTGTAAGCGAGATTCGCCGAAAATTATCATAACACATCAAGGAAATTGAGGAACAACGCTTCTCGGCACACAGAGCTAAGATCGCTATGTACGCAAGTTTCCTTCGTTCGGAACGACTTACATACGTATCTGTAAGTGAGATATACCGAAAGTTTTCATAACAGATCAAGGAAATTCAGGAACAACGCTTCTCGGTTTACAGAGCTAAGATCGCTATGTACGCAAGTTTCCTTCGTTCGGAACGACTTAGTTACGTGCCTGTAAGCGAGATTTGCCTAAAATTTTCATAACATATCAAGGAAATTGAGGAACAACGCTTCTTGGCACACAGAGCTAAGATCGCTATGTATGCAAGTATCCTTCGTTCGGAACGACTTAGTTACGTGCCTGTAAGCGAGATTTGCCGATAATTTTCATAACACATCAAGGAAATTGAGGAACAACGCTTCTCGGCACACAGAGCTAAGATCGCTATGTACGCAAGTTTCCTTCTTTCGGAACGACGTAGTTACGTGCCTGTAAGCGAGATTTGCCGAAAATTTTCATAACACATCAAGGAAATAGGGGAACAACGTTTCTCGGCACACAGAGCCAAGATCGCTATGTACGCAAGTTTCCTTCGTTCGGAACGACTTAGTTACGTGCCTTTAAGCGAGATTTGCCGAAAATTTTCATAACACATCAAGGAAATAGAGGAACAACGCTTCTAGGCACACAGAGCTAAGATCGCTATGTACTAAAGTTTCCTTCGTTCGGAACGACTTAGTTACGTGCCTGTAAGCGAGATTTGCCGAAAATTTTCATAACATATCAAGGAAATAGAGGAACAACGCTTCTAGGCACACAGAGATAAGATCGCTATGTACGCAAGTTTCCTTCGTTCGGAAAGACTTAGTAACGTACCTGTAAGTGAGATATACCGAAAGTTTTCATAACACATCAAGGAAATTCAGGAACAACGCTTCTCGGTTTACAGAGCTAAGGTCGCTATGTACGCAACTTTCCTTCGTTCGGAACGACTTAGTTACGTACCTATAAGTGAGATATACCGAAAGTTTTCATAACACATCAAGGAAATTGAGGAACAACGCTTCTCGGCACACAGAGCTAAGATCGCTATGTACGCAAGTTTCCTTCGTTCGGAACGACTTAGTTACGTGCCTGTAAGCGATATTTGCCGAAAATTTTCATAACATATCACGGAAATTGAGGAACAACGCATCTCGGCACACAGAGCTAAGATCGCTATGTACGCAATTATCCTTCGTTCGGAACGACATATTTACGTGCCTGTAAGCGAGATTTGCCGAAAATTTTCTTAACACATCAAGGAAATAGAGGAACAACGCTTCTCGGCACACAGAGCTAAGATCGCTATGTACGCATGTTTCCTACGTTCGGAACGACTTAGTTACGTATCTGTAAGTTAGATATACCGAAAGTTTTCATAACACATCAAGGAAATTGAGGAACAACGCTTCTCGGCACACAGAGCTAAGATCGCTATATACGCAAGTTTCCTTCTTTCGGAACGACTTAGTTACGTGCCTGTAAGCGAGATTTGCCGAAAATTTTCATAACATATCAAGGAAATAGAGGAACAACGCTTCTCGGCACACAGAGCTAAGATCGCTATGTACGCAAGTATCCTTCGTTCGGAACGACTTAGTTACGTGCCTGTAAGCGAGAGTTGCCGAAAATTTTCATAACACATCAAGGAAATTGAGGAACAACGCTTCTCGGCACACAGAGCTAAGATCGCTATGTACGCAAGTTTCCTTCTTTCGGAACGACGTAGTTACGTGCCTGTAAGCGAGATTTGCCGAAAATTTTCATAACACATCAAGGAAATTGGGGAACAACGTTTCTCGGCACACAGAGCCAAGACCGCTATGTACGCAAGTTTCCTTCGTTCGGAACGACTTAGTTACGTGCCTTTAAGCGAGATTTGCCGAAAATTTTCATAACACATCAAGGAAATAGAGGAACAACGCTTCTAGGCACACAGAGCTAAGATCGCTATGTACTAAAGTTTCCTTCGTTCGGAACGACTTAGTTACGTGCCTGTAAGCGAGATTTGCCGAAAATTTTCATAACACATCAAGGAAATAGAGGAACAACGCTTCTAGGCACACAGAGATAAGATCGCTATGTACGCAAGTTTCCTTCGTTCGGAACGACTTAGTAACGTACCTGTAAGTGAGATATACCGAAAGTTTTCATAACACATCAAGGAAATTGAGGAACAACGCTTCTCGGCACACACAGCTAAGATCGCTATGTACGCAAGTTTCCTTCGTTCGGAACGACTTAGTTACGTGCCTGTAAGCGATATTTGCCGAAAATTTTCATAACATATCAAGGAAATTGAGGAACAACGCTTCTCGGCACACAGAGCTAAGATCGCTATGTACGCAAGTATCCTTCGTTCGGAACAACTAAGTTACGTGCCTGTAAGCGAGATTTGCCAAAAATTTTCATAACACATCAAGGAAATAGAGGAACAACTCTTCTAGGCACACATAGCTAAGATCGCTATGTACTCAAGTTTCCTTCGTTCGGAACGACTTAGTTACGTGCCTGTAAGCGAGATTTGCCGAAAATTTTCATAAAACATCAAGGAAATAGAGGAACAACGCTTCTAGGCACACAGAGCTAAGATCGCCATGTACGCAAGTTTCCTTTGTTTGGAACGACTCAGTTACGTACCTGTAAGTGAGATATAACGAAAGTTTTTATAACAGATCAAGGAAATTGAGGTACAACGCTTCTCGGCACACAGAGCTAAGATCGCTATGTACGCAAGTTTCCTTCGTTCGGAACGACTTAGTTACGTGCCTGTAAGCGAGATTTGCCGAAAATTTTCATAACACATCAAGGAAATTGAGGAACAACGATTCTCGTCACACAGAGCTAAGATCGCTATGTACGCAAATTTCGGTCGTTCGGAACGACTAAGTTACGTACCTGTAAGTGAGATATACCGAAAGTTTTCTTAACACATCAAGGAAATTGAGGAGCAACTCTTCTCGGCACACAGAACTAACATCGCTATGTACGCAAGTTTGCTTCGTTCGGAACGACTTAGTTACGTGCCTGTAAGCAAGATTTGCCGAAAATTTTCATAACACATCAAGGAAATTCAGGAACAACGCTTCTCGGCACACAGAGCTAAGATCGCTATGTACGCAAGTTTCCTTTGTTCGGAACGACTTAGTTACGTACCTGTAAGTGAGATATACCGAAAGTTTTCATAACACATCAAGGAAATTGAGGAACAACGCTTCTCGGCACACAGAGCTAAGATCGCTATGTACGCAAGTTTAGTAGTATAGCTATGCGGGTTCTAACGCAGGTCCTCTGAGGGGGGTTGAGGGGCGAGGGGAAACTGGCGCGGGGGGTATGACGTCACGCGGGGGAATCGCGTCCTAACCGATGGGCGTGGGGTCCGCGGGGAGGGGGGAGGGGGACCGCGTCCTAACCGATGGGCGAGGGGTCCGCGGAGAGGGGGAGGGGGACCGCGTCCTAACCGATAGGCGAGGGACCCGCTAACCTAACCGGTAGGCGAGGGGTCCGCGGAGAGGGGGAGGGGGATCGCTGCGAAACCGATAGGTGAGGGACCCGCGGGGAAGAGGGGGATCGCGGCGAAACCGATAGGCGAGGGACCCGCGAGGAAGAGGGAACGCGATGCCGCGAGGAGGCGTGGGAGAAGGATAGCGCGAGGCGTCCATATGAGCGTAAGACAAGGATAGCGTTTGCATGCACGTTGGAGAGAGATGGCGCGAGGCATGCAAGTTGGAGAGAGAGATGGCGCGAAGCATGCACTTGGGAGAAAGAGAGAGAGAGAGAGAGAGAGATAGCGCGAAGGATGCACGCGGATAATACGGCGTTCGCAAGGCGGTGTGAGAGAGATAGCGCGAGGCATGCACACGTGTAGGAAAAGGATTGCGTCCGCATTGGCGTGGGAAAAGGATGACGTTCGCATGCATGTGGGAGATAGAGAGAGACAGCGCGAGGCATGCATGGACGTGGGAGAAGGAGGCGCAGAAATAATCGACATTTTTTTTTAAATATAATAATAATATTTATTTAAAATTTATGTTTAATATAATTGTGTGCATGTGTGTGTGTGTGCGTGTGCGTGTGTGTGTGTGTGTGTGTGTGTGTGTGTGTGTGTGTGTGTGTTTAAAAATATATATATATATAAAATATTAAAATATAAAAATATAAAATATACAAAAAGATATAAAATATGTATAATATAATAATAAGGCGACGCTCCATCTGAAACAGAAAAAATACAAGTCTTATTAAAATATCTAGTTTGAACGTTTTAAAATTTTTTAAAAATAGATACTTACAATTAATTCTTCGAGTATTTCAATGCGGTTCATAACGAGACGTCAGCTGCATTTTATATATCAAAGTCCCATTCCTTGTACATCACTTCTTCATGATCTCTCAGACGATGATCCAAATCTATTGTATTAGATTTCTTCAAGCCGATTTCTCGGCCTTGTATCATTTGTACAAGTGAAGTCACAGGAGTGTTTGTCGACAGCGCCGGGACATGGACATCTATGGGTTTGTAACGTTTGCGTAACGAATGTCTTAAACTTTCAAGTCGCGCGATTCGGCCAAACAGCGATTGAATTCCGCGCCTCTGTTGTAATATCGCGAGTCGGTACTGTTCTTCCAACCACTCGAGACACTCAAGGCACGTTCTTTCCCATAACCCGCATGAACACGCCGAGTCCACCTCTATGTAAAACTCCCATAGATATTGTTCTAATCGCGCAATGTATTTGGGTTTCTCCATATTTCCAATTCAAGTTTTTTTCACAACACAAGTTTTTGTCCAGCTTATACAATGCAAATTGGACACATATTGCAGGGCATTATCTGATACAGCGGTTTTCTACACTCTGCGCAAAACGATCCCAGGATTAGGTCAAAAATTGCACTTTCATGTTCTCGCACAACACGAATATTCGAAAATAAGTCTGAAATTCGCATAAAACAGTCTGTGCAAAATTTTTCGTTGACATCACTTTTATAATAAAAGTATATACAGCACATTTTCACCGCACCTAAACTATTTATTTCAACTCGGTTTAAAGTTCGTTGCTTTATGTCCGCAATAATATCAATACTGGAATCACTATTGTAATCGGAATCCTCCGAAAGTATGCGGTCTTCGTCTAATGAATCGTCCAACACATTCTCAAATGCCATCAAATTGCCATCTTCGAGAATGATATCCTCGTCATCATCGATAACTATAACTTCTTCGTCAGCCATAACACATATTGTTAAGATCGTCGTAAGGGCGTGGACGGTTGCGTACTATAACGCTGCACACTCCTCTCGATTATATATATTTAATTTAATATCTTTTGTCTCCTTCTAACTGGAGTATCACGTCTCATCTACCTCATCACTTTTCTACATCTTAAGCAGAGTATGTCGAGAGAAAGATTTAAGTTTTGCAGACTGTGCATATCTATTACACATTTTTTATTCATACATAAAGGATGGGTTAAATAATTAAATTCATAGATAAATAGTAAAATAACTTATTTATTACAAGCATCGTGAAGAATATCATTTACAGCACATGTCAATAACTCGCAATCTATGAGAGATTCGCCGTTAAACATATCACTTTCACGTATCGTTTTTGCAGCGTCGCATACATTAGCGATATTATTCTGTTGTAAAACAGTTACAAATTGTTTGAATTTTTCGTTAACAATATGCGTATTTTCGCATAGCCAGTAATACATATGATCTATGCATTTTTCAAAATCGAATAAATAGAATAGAGTTGGCGGTTTCATATATAACGAATTATTGGATAATCCTATTTTTATAATATTCGAATTAGATATTTTAACCACTTCGAATGTTAAATCTCGGACCCGCAATGGGATTTCGGTCGATTGTAGAAGCTGTTCAATGTCCCCACGTTTCTGCATCAGCGATTTCCATGTTTCAAAAGGCAATATTATTTGATTGCCCCGATTATCGCCGAGAATCAATTCCACGCAAGATACAGCTCCAACGTTTATTCCAATGTCCAAATATTTGTATGACGTCGGGGTTAAGGCGTATCGTCTTCCGAGTATACGAACCACACGACGAGGCTCGGATGAAATGCTAGGGAGTAAAAAAAATATTATTTATATAAATATTTAAAAGGTGTAAAAAATATTTAAAAAGTATAAAAAATTCTTTAAGTTAATTAAAACTTACTTGTTACATTTCTTCTTCTTACACGGTGAAGTTTCATCAGCATCTTGAATCGGAACGTAATAATTCATGCGGCTTCCTTCAGTGGGATACATTTTATATGAACCTTTCACACAAGTGGCCGATGTAATACTGAACGTATTAAACATATTTAAAATATGTATTAGCGTTGCAAAATTGCAATGTGGTGGGGATTATTGCCGACGCGATATTTTTTTTCAATTTTTCCATTCAAGCGCCGATGTACGGCTGCTTCGCGATGACATCATCACCAGGTGTGAGATTTAGCCGAATGCACAAAAATGCAACATAATATAAAATTTTCAAGCGCCGATGTGCTGCTGCTTCGCGATGACATCACCCCAGATATCAGAATTCAAACGCGCGTGTCAAAACATGACAAAATCGTGAAATATAAGAACAAGTATCAAGGTTAAATTGTGCTAATATATAAGCAATCCAAAACTTTTGCGATGCATCTTGGCTGAGATGACATCATCTCTAGACGACCAAAAAAAAATGCATTAATCGACATTAGTCAAAATGTACGTGACAAACCGCGAAATAAAGATTTAGTTGATGCATAAAAAATGCAACGTAATATAAAATTTTCAAGCGCCGATGTTTGGCTGCTTCGCGATGACATCACCCCTAGATATCAGAATTCAAACGCGCGTGTCAAAACGTGACAAAATCGTGAAATATAAGGATAATCCTCATGATTAAATTGCACTAACATACTTGGACAGCAGCGTGTAATTTGAAACTTTCGCGATGCATCTTGGCTGAGATGACAGCATCTCTAGACGACAAAAAAAATGCAATAATCGACATTAGTCAAAATGTACGTGACAAACCGCGAAATAAAGATTTAGTTGATACACATGATAGAAAGAGACATCAAGATAGAATATAAAATCATGGTAAAGAGGCACACCCTGTCAGTATTTTCGCCAAGAGTTCCGAGACAAGAGCTACTAGTAAGCGCGTCTTGTTAGCAAAATTATTGACATAAATTTGGAAATATGGCGGAAAACAGTGCCGAACGAAATCTGCGCGAGCAATCTGCGAGGGTGAATTCAATAGAGGAGTACGTTGCGTGGGAGCAACGATGCGACGAATATATCGAATCGGTGGAAGAGCAAAGTCGAATCAAACGTCCACGATTATCGATCGGGATTCGACAATCGCTGATTGCCCGAATCGCACGACTCGAGGGATTGAAGAACTCATTACGCAGGCGTTTTGTACACGCGGGTGCAGGATGCAGTACGCGGCAACATGGATTGATTTGGCGAGAGATCGATACGGCGTTCGAGAGCCGCATATTAACTGGTGCGGTTATAAATCATAATCATATCGAGCCTCGTCAATTTTTCGAGGATGCCAAAGACATTGTACTCGAACACGTACAAACTGTGCTGAAAAAACACTTTAATGTGAAAATTAATACAGTGTTCAATGGTGAATTTGTGACGGGTGACAAACGCGCAAATAAAAGTATCAATACGAGAAACTATGAACTCTTTCGCACAACCGATTTACGCGAATGGTATGAGCGGCGCGTCATCGAGCCCACCCTTGCCTCGCTCGAAGAATTTCAGGAACGCGATAGCGGGTGGGCATTGTCGCGAATACTCGATTTAACTGTAAATATAAATAAATATAATCCTATGCGCGCGGGATGTCATATAAAATTACCGCGGGCGATAATAACGAAGAGAGCGGTGATCAACGTGCAATCTAATGACAATGCGTGTTTCGCGTGGTCTGTGGTCGCCGCTCTACATCCAGCTGAAAGGGACGTAGGTCGGGAATCTTCGTATCCTCATTATACGACAGTGCTGAATCTCCAGGACATTGAGTTTCCAGTGACTGTGAAGCAAATTAAAAAATTCGAACTTCTCAACGATATCTCAATCAATGTGTATAGTACCGAGGAAAAGAACATTGTCCCGATACGTCTAAGCGAGGTAAAGAAAGATAAACACGTCAACTTGCTGTACGTGGAAGACAACAACATTGGACATTTCGCGTGGATCAAGAATCTATCCCGCCTCGTGAGCTCGCAATTGAGTAAACATAAAAGCCAAATACATATCTGCGATCGGTACGTATATATTTAATAAAAATACATTGTACAAATAATTGAACAAAAATTAAAAAGTATTTCTTTTACAGATGTTTGCACTACTTTGATTCGAATGACAAATTGCAATCACATACGGTGGACTGTCGAGAGATGAACGAGTGCGCTATCCGATTACCGAGCGATAAGGACAAGTGGCTCACGTTCAACAACTATAATCGGAAAGAGCGGCTTCCTATCGTCGTGTACGCCGACTTGGAGTGTGTTTTGGAGAAGACGGAGGAAGAGAGAAATTACCAACATCATAAAGTATTTAGTATTGCTTATTATGTACATTGCTCGTACGACGATTCGTTATCCGCGTATCATTCCCGTCGCGATATCGATTGCATATCATGGTTCGTCGAAGAACTAAAAAATTTAGCGCAGCGTGTAAAAATTATTTTATCAGCTAATGTCCCCATGGTAAATTTAACATCTGATGAATGTGAAAAATTTCACAACGCGACACAATGCCATATATGCGAGAAACCATTCGTACAAGACGATACACGCGTACGCGATCATTGTCATCTGACGGGGCGATACAGAGGTCCAGCGCATTCAAATTGCAATTTAAATTATAAAGATTCTTTTTGCATTCCAATAGTTTTTCATAATTTATCCGGTTACGACGCACATTTTATTATCAAGGAAATAGCTACAGCGTTCGAAGGGGAAATTGAAATACTTCCGATAACAAAAGAAAAATATATATCGTTTACGAAAAATGTTAAACTTGGCGGAGAGAAATCAAAAAATCATATTAAATTGCGTTTTATCGATTCGTATAAATTTCTCACAGCTAGTCTCGATAAATTGGCATCATTCTTGAATAAAGACAAACTCAAAATTTTAAAATCTGAATTTCAAAATTTATCGAATGACAATTTCAATTTATTAACACGGAAGGGCGTCTTTCCGTACGAATATATTGACTGCGTCGACAGGTTGCAAGCTACGTGTTTACCACCGCGCGAATCATTTTACAGTTCCTTGACCGGTGACACAATATCCGAGAGCGATTACGCGCACGCCGAGAACGTGTGGGAGCGGTTCTCCATTCGAACGCTGGGCGAATATAGCGACTTATATCTCAAAATTGATGTCTTGTTATTAGCAGACATTTTTGAAAATTTTCGCGAGAGTTGTATTAAAAGTTATGGGCTCGACCCCGCGTATTACTATACTCTTCCCGGATACACGTGGGACGCCATGTTGAAGCATACGAATATTACATTCGAATTGCTTACGGATATCGACATGGTTTTATTCATCGAACGCGGAATACGCGGCGGCTTGAGTCAATGTTCCAACAGATACGCACATGCTAATAACAAGTATATGCAGTCGTACGATCCATCGAAACCTTCATCATATCTCACGTACTTTGATGTAAATAATTTGTACGGATGGGCAATGTGTCAACCTTTGCCCTATGCAGATTTTCGATGGGTCGACGGCGTATCCGATTTTGATACATCATCGATCGCGCTCGATTCGCCTATAGGCTACATCCTTGAAGTCGATCTCGAGTATCCGCAACGTGTTCACGATGCGCACACTGACCTACCGTTTTGCCCGACACGCGACAAACCACCTGGTAAGCGGCAGGATAAGCTGCTCGCAACCTTATATGATAAGAAACGTTACATAATACATTACCGCAACCTGCAGCAATGCACGCGACACGGACTTCGAGTTACAAAAATACATCGAATATTACAGTTTTCGCAATCTCCATGGCTTCGCAGTTATATCGAACTCAATACACAATTCCGAACACTCGCGAAAAATGATTTTGAAAAAAATTTATATAAATTAATGAATAATGCGGTATTTGGCAAAACGATGGAAAATGTGCGCAATCACGTTAATATTAAGCTCGTGACACATTGGGATGGAAGATATGGCGCAGAGGCAATGATTGCAAAACCAAATTTTCATAGTAGAAGCGTGTTTTCGGAGAATCTGATCGCCGTTGAATTGCGCAATCTCGAGGTGAAATTTAATAAACCAATCTACGTGGGTATGTGTATACTCGACATATCCAAGACATGTTTGTACGAGTTTCACCACGATTATATGGTACCTATGTATCGAGAGAAATGTAAAGTCATGTACACCGACACCGACAGTCTCATATATCACATCGAGTGTGACGATATATACGAGAATATAAAGCGCAACGTCGACAGATTCGATACCAGCGATTATGCGGTGGACAATGTGTACGGTATACCGCTCGCGAATAAAAAGATACCGGGTTTAATGAAGGATGAAAATAATGGTGCCATCATGTCCGAATTCATCGGGCTTAGGGCAAAAATGTACGCGTTGCGATTAGATGGTAAGAAAGACACGAAAAAAGTAAAAGGCGTCAAGAGTAACGTCGTCGCGAGAACGATAACGTTCGACGATTACACGCGGTGTTTGAACGAAGAGATTGAAATGACGCGTCAGCAGTCTTGTATAAGATCTAAATTACACGAAGTATACACCATCCGCGAGACAAAAATTGCTCTAAGTCCGTACGATGACAAGTGGTATATCGTACCCGAAACCACCGACACGCTACCGTGGGGACATTACAAAATACCGTTATAAATAAAAATCATGTATATTTATTGTAAATAAAAATTATGTATATTTATTGTAAATAAAAATTATATGTATATTTATTGTAAATTATATGTATATTTATTGTAAATTATATGTATATTTTATAATGTATACAATATTGTTTATATTTGTAAAATATTATTATGTATTATTGTTAACATATTTATAATATATTATTTTTATCTATCCAAGAGTTGTGTGTCGCATCAAATCCCAGCCATTTCACATAAACCTTGTCACCCTTTTTGCGTATCACCTTTTCCACGAGATGTACGTCGGGATTAGCAACGCGTTGTAACTCGTATTCGTAAAATCCGCCGGCGATGGGATTCCCGCGCGAATCTTTGAGTACATAGGTCACGGGATTAGTTTTCTGCACTTTAACGATTTTAAACACTTCGGTCGACCAATTTGGCGTGTAACCTTTCTTAAAGATGGTCTTGACTTTACTCACGCGTACCGGATCGCCTACTTTGAATCTTGCCGGTGCCGCAATCTTTACGTTGCTGTATACCGTATTTAAAAGTTTATCGGCGATCGCGGGGGTAACATCGATAGGTCTCATACCGATAGTGCGATGTTTTCGCGCATTGTACTCTCCAACGAGCCGGGACAACGCGTCGATCCACTTGTAATTTCCATTAAGCGTAAACATTTTCCACATATTGTTCTTTAACGTTCGGTTGAATCGTTCCACGACCGAGGCTTTCATGACAGAGTACGTCGAATAATGATTAATGCTATGCTTCTTCACGAGTTTCTGTACATTTGCGTTGTAAAATTCTTTTCCTCTGTCGGTTTGAAAATTTTTCGGGCATCTTCCATCGTCTCGAATTATCTTTGCGATCGTATCCGACATCTCGTTTCCACTCTTACTCTTGAGCGCTACAGCCCACGCATACTTGCTCAACACATCGATAACTGTGAGTATGTAGTTGTAGCCTTTGTTGAATCGTGCATATGGACGCATCTCGACCACGTCCGCCTGCCACAGATCGTCGTATCCATGTACTATGACACGCCTACGTGGGAAATTTTTTCTCGCTGGAGCATGCAATTCTTCCACGAGCAGCTGTTTTTCAGAGGTCTTTTGCGACATATTTGATCGAGGCATAATTTGCAATAATGAGATAATTCCTCCACGTATATTCTTTATATATCTTTCTTCTCTTGCGCTGAATTAGATGTAGTCTGCGCGTGAGTTGCATACCGAAGCATTTTCTGCATCTCATCCATCATTATTTGCAGCGTTTGCACATTCGTCTCGAGCGTGATTATTTTTTTCTCAAGTTCTTCCAGTCTATCTTCTAAAGGCTTGACACGTATTTTCACGTACTGTTTGTTTGCGGCATCAGTATCATCTTCCGGTTGCGCTACCCGTCGTATCTTGCGCGACCTTGCGTCAAAGCCGGAGGCTGTCTGACACAGAGCGTTATCGCGCACGTAATTTCTTAGTAATCCATTCCATTGATAGTATGAGTTGTTTGGTGTTCCCAACGATAATCCAAATTTATTAATCGACATTTCGATACAAACAATAATGACAGACTGACTCGTTTCGCCGACGCATAGATTAATTTATAATAAGGCCAGCTTCGTAAAGTTCCTCGATAATTGATAATATTTCATTGTCGTGGGCATTGTTGCCGGCTTGACGCGAAGCTTCCAGCAATCGCAAGCGATCTACCAACTCGTTGGGATCATTCCAATGCACATAATCGATCTTATTATCGTTTAACGCCATAGCGCGCGGTATGTTTATACCTCTTCCAGCTTTTTTTCCAGGCGCTATTATATTTTTAATAGAGATTAATGGCGCTATTATATTTTTATACTTGTATCCCTTGTTACTTAACAATGGATTACGCATATCATTGCCACGTCTATGCGCATTTGTCGCCAGTAATATATTTTTGTATTTAATTTTATCATCGTCATTGTATACGTCACCGTCGGGTATTCTCTTGAAAATCAACTCGTAGAGACCTGGTGTTCCCACGTATCTTATTCCACCGATAATTATATTGTCATCTTTATCCACATCAAAAATTTTATCACCAAGCATCATTCCTTCGTTGCAAAATTTAACACCGTAAACATAATCCATACTGATATTTTTATCTTGACTTAAAATAGCTCCCACATATTTTTGCCCTAGTGGACCCAAATGTTCGCGCAATGTATTTTGACCCTCGGATGTTTGTAATTGATATTGAACCGACGTCACAAGCGTTTCAGGCGTAGATTCGAAAATTTCTTCCACATACGGAGACGATCTTTCGTACAATATTTGACTCGATTGTACATCTTTTATCGGAGTAGAAGCAACCACATTCGATAATTGTTTCATCCGCTTACGTTTTGATTGATTTGGAGTAGAAGTTATTAGCGAATCGTTCAATGATATATTTGACCTTGTTCGCTTTGTTCCAGACTCTTTTTTCAGATGCTTGTCTTCGAGCATACTCGATGGTTCGATTTTCGCTTCATTAGATTCCACATTGATTGTATTTTCGACAAGTTGTTTTAGAGGTTCGATAATTGGTTTAAAGTGCCTCTCCAATGCGACGTCTTCCTCCATTTGACCGGTTTTTAAAGAACGATATTTTTTGCGGATTGATTCGCTCGTTTTTACGATCTCTCTCGCAATCTTCTCACGATCGTCACTGTCAATCGTCGTCGTCATGTTGCGCTCGGACGAAAATTTTAGACGTTTCTCGATCGATGTATCGATAGCGACTAACCACTTTACGGTATTGCAAAATCGTTAAATCCTTTTCGATATCGTCCATTAGTCTGTAAACTGTCTTTATCAATCACTACAAATCCATACTCGTGTTGCCAACATTCCTGACAGAATGCGCGAAAATCGCCGTAAGACATGTCAGTATTTACATGATCGTTGTATACATGTTTCAAATTTGTACCATCTTGTTTAAATAAAATCAGTAAATTTGCATTGTCCCGTATAAGATGCTTGGGTATCTTGGCATACGTTTGACAAAGATAGAAACAGTCGATGCTCGAGTGTCGACCCATTGCAAAGTACTCTCTTATCGTATCTTGCTTATCGCATGCCACGTCGTCAAAGATAAAAATGGAATTCGGAAGCGCCTCGCTCGGTGGAATAACGTCACTATTATTAGAGAATGTAAAATAACCAATTTCATCGATCGATAATAGCAAATTTTCCAAATATCGATATTTCGGTTGTTGAAGTGATTTCGAGTATACGTACACATTCTCGAAATGTACACCGTGTGGACTTTCTATCAAACTTATCAACACGTTAGTCTTACCGCAATTCGAAGGACCGCAAATGATACCGCGTATAGTAGTCGGCAGCATGTTTCCATGCTTGCGTATTTCTTTCTCGGACATTACTCGTGTTTTATCGTCAAAATTTATCACTTTGATTATCGTCGCTTGTCGCGCGAACCGCATGTTTGCTCTCGCGAGTCTCAAATCAGATTTTGGAAAATGAGTCATCGGGGCCCTATTTATAGAGGTGCACCGAATCGAAACCGCTCAGTCTCAAAAATGTTTCTTCTTCTATCGGTTGACAGCGATATTCTCGAGCTTACCACCGAGCAGTTACAGATTATCCCCAAGATTGTTTTACTGCGAGACTTTGGTAGCTACGTGGAACAATTGTGGGACAAGCTTCCCGAACATATAAAAGCTGACTCAGAGGTTCAACAGTATCGTCGATGCACGCGACATTATAATTTGCCGTGCCAACAAACACATTTCGACGGTCCAACACCGTTAATAAAAGATTATGGCAAATGCCAGCAAAAATTATAAGAGGTAGCGGTTTGTTAAATCGTGCGATAAACGCACTTCCTATCGAATTACATATTCCAGGCTATCAGTTTTGCGGACCGGGAACTCATTTAGAAACGCGATTGGCTAGAGGCGATCGAGGTGTCAATCCATTGGATGCTGCGTGTCGCGAGCACGACATAGCTTATTCTGGAAGCAACGATCTCGGTCAACGACACGTTGCGGATAATATACTCGCCACGAAAGCGCGAACACGTATTACCGCGAGAGATTCGACTATTGGTGAGAAAGCAGCCGCTACAGCTGTTTGGGCGGCTATGAAAGCAAAGACAAAATTCGGTATGGGAATGAAAACAAAAAAATCATCGATGAAGAAAAAGACTGCGAAAAAACGAATACTTCCTATAGCGAAGCGCGGTGGTATCTTACCCATTTTACCATTATTGGGAGTTCTCGGTTCGTTGGCTGGCGGAGCAGCGGGAATCGCGAAGGCGGTGAACGATAGCAAGGCGGCGCAACGTCAGCTCGAAGAAATGCAGCGTCATAATCGCGCCATGGAAGGTCACGGTCTTTATCTCACTCCATACAAGCGCGGGCGAGGGTTCTCAACAGCGGCCAAGAAAAAAAAAAACGTCAAAATAAAGATGCCTGCCGGTGTAACAACTAATGTACAATTGGAACAACTTGCAAGACGTATGCGTATACAATTTTTTAGAGGCGTTTTCATGCGCAATAATTTACCGATAAACGGTATACGGCGAAATGAGAGCGGTATCGTCAATTTGGATGACGTCGATGGTTTCGGTACTCATTGGGTTGCGTATGCAAAGAGGGGAGATCGTGTGGTATATTTCGATAGTTTTGGAAATCTTCGACCGCCCAAGGAATTAGTGCGATATTTTGGACAGAATGTTACAAATATAGAATACAATCACACGGCCTATCAGAATTATAATCAAAGTATTTGTGGACAATTGTGTCTTCGATTTCTTCAAACAGTCGATGATCGATATGAATTTAAAGCTTGACAATTCTCCGTCGCGTCTCAGTATTCGTTCGACAGTTTTCCAGCATGTCACTCACGCTTACGTTGACCGGCAAGAGTAGCGTTCTTGCTGTAAGCTACTTTCCGGCTATAGATTTAAGCGATGGCGATTACGAGCTTGGTTTAACGGATTTTGAAACTTATCATACGATATCGAACGTGAATTCTTGGAATAATAAATTTTATTTTGATAACGACTATAAGGAAATTACGATTCCCGAAGGATCGTACGAATTACACGCAATAAACGAATATCTCCGACGTGCAATTTTGCGACATCGACGCATAGTTGATTCCAACGATATTGTTGATGGCGAAGAACACGATGAATATCCAATAATGCTTCGCGCTAATCATAATACGCTAAAAAGTGAAATCAAATGTGTCTATAGAATAAATTTTAGTAAACCGGGCAACGTTGGATCGTTGTTGGGATTCTCGTCGAATCGTATATTACAGCCTCGGATATGGCACGAATCGGATGTACCGATAAATATTATTAGCGTAAATATTATTCGTATAGAATGCAGCGTAACCACTGGCGCGTACAGCAATGACAAGCGCGTACACACGATACATGAATTTTCACCGAGCGTGCCGCCAGGATATAAGATATCGGAAACGCCAGCACAGATCATTTATCTATCGATCGTCGCACGGAGCATTACTGATTTAACGATACGCATTGTTGATCAAGAAGGACATTTGCTCGATTTTCGAGGAGAGGAAATTACCGTAAGATTGCATATACGGCGGCGGCAAAACTAAAGCGTTTGACAAATGAAATGCTTGTGTTGAACGAAAGCACGGAGCACGCGAGAGACAATATCTTTACGAGGGACAATATTTTTGCGAGAAGGCGAGTGACTGCGGTATCGGGTGACAATAATCAGATATCTGGTTACGCTAAAAATAAGCTCAGCGCGTTGAATCGCGAGTTTTTAAAATCATTGGGATTCGTCGTACGAAATACTTGAACGATATGATTGACATCTTGAATATCGGAGGCGAGCCGATCTTTGACGATCGTATCGTCAAGATTGAAACTCATACGTACAATCCATACGCCAACACAACGCTTGGATATAGCGACGAGATACGGATACCGATACAACATCAAGATTTGTACACGTTACCATGTGAAAGTTTTCTATACGTCGAGGGAAAGTTGAAGGTGCGTAAAGTAGATGAAGGAGCAAGAGTGGTATTGGGAAACAATTGTGTCGCGTTTATGTTTGATGAACTTCGATATGAACTCGACGGTGTGGAGATTGACCGCAACAGAAACGTTGGAATAACTTCCACGATTAAAAACTATGTCTCTCTAACAACCGAGAAAGGTAAAATCTTGGAGAATGCTGCGTGGAATATGTCGCATAATGCTGCTGAAGCTTACTTCAATTTTTGCGTGCCGCTAAACCTACTATTGGGTTTTTGCGAAGATTATAAGCGAGTTGTGATCAACGCTCGTCACGAATTAATTCTGATACGTTCGCGCAACGACAACAATTGCATATTTGGACATGCTTCGGCTGAAGCTGATATCGAATTATTCAAGATACAATGGCGTATGCCTCATGTAATATTGAGCGAGGTCAATAAACTATCCTTGCTACGCGCGTTGGAAAGCGGGCGATACTTGAATATGAGTTTTCGCTCTTGGGATCTATACGAATTTCCTCTATTGCATAATACGACTAAGCATTCGTGGACTGTGAAAGCCGCCTCTCAGCTGGAGAAGCCGCGATACGTGATCTTTGCGCTGCAGACTGGCAGAAAAAATGCTGTGTCAAAAGATATTACTACATTCGACAACTGCAAATTGACCAACGTTAAACTCTATCTAAACTCGGAATTTTATCCCTACGATGATTTGAATTTAGATTTCGATAAAAATAGATTCGCCCTCTTGTTCGATATGTACTCTCGTTTTCGCAAATCTTATTACGGATGTGATAATGATGATGTGCTATTAAACATTTCAAAATTTTTACATTGTGGTCCTCTCGCGGTTATCGATTGCTCGCGACAAAACGAGTCTGTCAAAAATTCCACCGTGGACGTGAGATTAGAGTTTGAGTGCAAGGAGGATATACCAGCAAATACCACCGCCTATTGTCTCATCTTGCACGATCGCGTTGTCGAATATTGTCCATTGACCAACGTAGTTCGTAAAATTATCTAGATCAGCAAATATCCCCTCCAATGTCAAAAAAAATATATATAAAGATTGAGATTTTGACGATCGACAGCAGTCGTACATCGTTCTTGCAATCGTACAGTAATATTATCAGCATGATCGCGCCAACGTTTGTGGATCTGCAAGGATTCATTATCGGGAGAAACTTTGTCGTGAAGGAAGTAGCGATACTGAGAAATGGATTTGTTCTTTCTCACTACTTTTTTGCAAGTCCCGTACCATGGCGTGCGCTTACAAAATCTGAGAGATGCCAAGCTTCATGGCTAATCGGACATCACCATGGGCTTCAATGGGAGGATGGAAACGTTCCATACAGCTTCGCCAGGCGTTTGATTACGAGAGCTGTGATGGGTGCGGCGGAAGAGGAAAATGGAGCATCTCCTATCGTGTACGTTAAAGGACACGAAAAACGAGAATGGCTGGCCGATATACTTGACGATGATGCGAGAAACGACGTTATTATTGAGACCTTGGATGCGGACTATGAAGATATCATTTCGTTAAATAAGCTAGATGTTACTAATACTATGCGCTGTGAAAAACATTTGAAAAATTGCGCTTTACAAAATGTATTTAAAATATTCAATTGGTGGACGAATCATCATAAAGATTCACCCAAACATTTTTTAGAATAAACTATTGTTAAAATATATTATTATTCTCTTTTGTTCTTCCCTTTTCCTCTTTCTTATCCCAGTATGCGAGTATTAAATTTCAGTACGTGACGTTAGATAGCGGCGTCAGCCACCTTATCAGACTACAGATGTTACATTTCAGTACATGGACATAGAGTTTAAATATTTGAATGGTGTATAAATAATTGTTTTGTCGTTCAATAGCCGTTCGAAAGCTGTTCAGAGCCGTTCGATAACCGTTCGATAGCCGTTCAAAGCCGTTCGATAACCGTTCGATAGCTGTTCAAAGCCGTTCAATAGTCGTTCGAAAGCTGTTCAGAGCCGTTCGATAGCCGTTCAAAGCCGTTCGATAACCGTTCGATAGCTGTTCAAAGCCGTTCGATAGCCGTTCGAGAGCTGTTCAGAGCCGTTCGATAGCCGTTCGAAAGCTGTTCAAAGCCGTTCAATAGCCGTTCGAAAGCTGTTCAGAGCCGTTCGATAGCCGTTCAAAGCCGTTCGATAACCGTTCGATAGCTGTTCAAAGCCGTTCGATAGCCGTTTGATAGCCATTCAAAGCCGTTCAATAGCCGTTCGAAAGCTGTTCAGAGCCGTTCGATAGCCGTTCGATAGCCGTTCAAAGCCGTTCGATAACCGTTCGATAGCTGTTCAAAGCCGTTCGATAGCCGTTTGATAGCCGTTCCATAGCCGTTCGATAGTAGTTTATCTATAATATATTATTCATATTTAAAAGACTTGTAGACAATTGTCCGCGGGAACGTGCTACCTTTGTTTTCTTATCAAGAGTTGAGAGTAAGCGTTCTTCGTAAGTGATTCATCCCCTACTCTAAAATGTTCGAGACAATGTCTGACCTGTCGTGGCTGTCACAACGTTTCGAGCAGCGAATAAAGAACACCGTGTGACGAGAAGTTTATAAGTTTATAAAAAGAAGTATTAAACATGTCTGAAACAGCCTGTACCTGCACATACATATATGTTATGCTGCCGCATTATCGGGTAAGTAGAATGTTCAATGTTTCTGTTATATATTTTGTCTATTTGTGGTATTAATTAATAATATATTTCAGCTTATTGAGGAAATTCGATTTTTAAATATCGAGGACCGGCGATACACGCGGTGGTTGCGGCGCAATATGCGGTGGGAGCGGGATAATATTTGGGGTGACACGCAAGAGGCACGCAAGTACGCGGAGTCGCATGAGTGGGCTTACGAGGATATTTTCAATCTTCGGAAATTATTCGGCCTCGAGCCATATGATGAGATTGAAGTATGGTGAAGCGGGAGCGTCGCCTTATTATTATATTATACATATTTTATATCTTTTTGTATATTTTATATTTTTATATTTTAATATTTTATATATATATATATATATTTAAACACACACACACACACACACACACACACACACACACACACACACACACACACACACACATGCACACAATTATATTAAACATAAATTTTAAATAAATATTATTATTATATTTAAAAAAAAATGTCGATTATTTCTGCGCCTCCTTCTCCCACGTCCATGCATGCCTCGCGCTGTCTCTCTCTATCTCCCACATGCATGCGAACGTCATCCTTTTCCCACGCCAATGCGGACGCAATCCTTTTCCTACACGTGTGCATGCCTCGCGCTATCTCTCTCACACCGCCTTGCGAACGCCGTATTATCCGCGTGCATCCTTCGCGCTATCTCTCTCTCTCTCTCTCTCTTTCTCCCAAGTGCATGCTTCGCGCCATCTCTCTCTCCAACTTGCATGCCTCGCGCCATCTCTCTCCAACGTGCATGCAAACGCTATCCTTGTCTTACGCTCATATGGACGCCTCGCGCTATCCTTCTCCCACGCCTCCTCGCGGCATCGCGTTCCCTCTTCCTCGCGGGTTCCTCGCCTATCGGTTTCGCCGCGATCCCCCTCTTCCCCGCGGGTCCCTCACCTATCGGTTTCGCAGCGATCCCCCTCCCCCTCTCCGCGGACCCCTCGCCTACCGGTTAGGTTAGCGGGTCCCTCGCCTATCGGTTAGGACGCGGTCCCCCTCCCCCTCTCCGCGGACCCCTCGCCCATCGGTTAGGACGCGGTCCCCCTCCCCCCTCCCCGCGGACCCCTCGCCAATCGGTTAGGACGCGATTCCCCCGCGTGACGTCATACCCCCCGCGCCGGTTTCCCCCCGCCCCTCACCCCCCTCAGAGGACCAGCGTTAGAACCCGCATAGCTATACTACTAAGTTTCCTTCTTTCGGAACGACTTAGTTACGTGCCTGTAAGCGAGATTCGACGAAAATTATCATAACACATCAAGGAAATTGAGGAACAACGCTTCTCGGCACACAGAGCTAAGATCGCTATGTACGCAAGTTTCCTTCGTTCGGAACGACTTACATACGTATCTGTAAGTGAGATATACCGAAAGTTTTCATAACAGATCAAGGAAATTCAGGAACAACGCTTCTCGGTACAGAGCTAAGATCGTATGTACGCAAGTTTCCTTCGTTCGGAACGACTTAGTTACGTGCCTGTAAGCGAGATTGCCGAAAATTTCATAACATATCAAGGAAATTGAGGAACAACGCTTCTCGGCACACAGAGCTAAGATCGCTATGTACGCAAGTTCCTTGTTCGGAACGACTTAGTACGTCTGTAAGCGAGATTCCGAAATTTTCATAACAATCAAGGAAATTAGGAACAACGCTTCTCGGCACAGAGCTAAGATCGCTATGTACGCAAGTTTCCTTCTTCGGAACGACTTAGTTACGTGCCTGTAAGCGAGATTTGCCGAAAATTTTCATAACACATCAAGGAAATTGAGGAACAACGCTTCTCGGCACACAGAGCTAAGATCGCTATGTACGCAAGTTTCCTTCGTTCGGAACGACTTAGTTACGTGCCTGTAAGCGAGATTTGCCGAAATTTTCATAACACATCAAGGAAATGAGGAACAACGCTTCTCGGCACACAGAGCTAAGATCGCTATGTACGCAAGTTTCCTTCGTTCGGAACGACTTAGTTACGTGCCTGTAAGCGAGATTTGCCGAAAATTTTCATAACACATCAAGGAAATTGGGAACAACGTTCTCGGCACACAGAGCTAAGATCGCTATGTACGCAAGTTTCCTTCGTTCGGAACGACTTAGTTACGTGCCTTTAAGCGAGATTTGCCGAAAATTTTCATAACACATCAAGGAAATGAGGAACAACGCTTCTCGGCACACAGAGCTAAGATCGCTATGTACCAAGTTTCCTTCGTTCGGAACGACTTAGTTACGTGCCTGTAAGCGAGATTTGCCGAAAATTTTCATAACACATCAAGGAAATGAGGAACAACGCTTCTAGGCACACAGAGCTAAGATCGCTATGTACGCAAGTTTCCTTCGTTCGGAACGACTTAGTTACGTACCTGTAAGTGAGATATACCGAAAGTTTTCATAACACATCAAGGAAATTCAGGAACAACGCTTCTCGGCACAGAGCTAAGTCGCTATGTACGCAATTTCCTTCGTTCGGAACGACTTAGTTACGTCCTGTAAGGAGATTACCGAAATTTTCATAACACATCAAGGAAATTGAGGAACAACGCTTCTCGGCACACAGAGCTAAGATCGCTATGTACGCAAGTTTCCTTCGTTCGGAACGACTTAGTTACGTGCCTGTAAGCGATATTTGCCGAAAATTTTCATAACATATCACGGAAATTGAGGAACAACGCTTCTCGGCACACAGAGCTAAGATCGCTATGTACGCAATTATCCTTCGTTCGGAACGACATATTTACGTGCCTGTAAGCGAGATTTGCCGAAAATTTTCTTAACACATCAAGGAAATAGAGGAACAACGCTTCTCGGCACACAGAGCTAAGATCGCTATGTACGCAAGTTTCCTTCGTTCGGAACGACTTAGTTACGTATCTGTAAGTGAGATATACCGAAAGTTTTCATAACACATCAAGGAAATTGAGGAACAACGCTTCTCGGCACACAGAGCTAAGATCGCTATGTACGCAAGTTTCCTTCGTTCGGAACGACTTAGTTACGTGCCTGTAAGCGAGATTTGCCGAAAATTTTCATAACATATCAAGGAAATGAGGAACAACGCTTCTCGGCACACAGAGCTAAGATCGCTATGTACGCAAGTTTCCTTCTTTCGGAACGACTTAGTTACGTGCCTGTAAGCGAGATTTGCCGAAAATTTTCATAACACATCAAGGAAATTGAGGAACAACCTTCTCGGCACACAGAGCTAAGATCGCTATGTACGCAAGTTTCCTTCGTTCGGAACGACTTAGTTACGTCCTGTAAGGAGATTCCGAAATTTTCATAACACATCAAGGAAATTGAGAACAACGCTTCTCGGCACACAGAGCTAAGATCGCTATGTACGCAAGTTTCCTTCGTTCGGAACGACTTAGTTACGTGCCTGTAAGCGAGATTTGCCGAAATTTTCATAACACATCAAGGAAATTGAGGAACAACGCTTCTCGGCACACAGAGCTAAGATCGCTATGTACGCAAGTTTCCTTCGTTCGGAACGACTTAGTTACGTGCCTGTAAGCGAGATTTGCCGAAAATTTTCATAACACATCAAGGAAATTGAGGAACAACGCTTCTCGGCACACAGAGCTAAGATCGCTATGTACGCAAGTTTCCTTCGTTCGGAACGACTTAGTTACGTGCCTGTAAGCGAGATTTGCCGAAAATTTTCATAACACATCAAGGAAATTGAGGAACAACGCTTCTCGGCACACAGAGCTAAGATCGCTATGTACGCAAGTTTCCTTCGTTCGGAACGACTTAGTTACGTGCCTGTAAGCGAGATTTGCCGAAAATTTTCATAACACATCAAGGAAATAGAGGAACAACGCTTCTGGCACACAGAGCTAAGATCGCTATGTACGCAAGTTTCCTTCGTTCGGAACGACTTAGTTACGTACCTGTAAGTGAGATATACCGAAAGTTTTCATAACAATCAAGGAAATTAGGAACAACGCTTCTCGGCACACAGAGCTAAGATCGCTATGTACGCAAGTTTCCTTCGTTCGGAACGACTTAGTTACGTGCCTGTAAGCGAGATTTGCCGAAATTTTCATAACACATCAAGGAAATTGAGGAACAACGCTTCTCGGCACACAGAGCTAAGATCGCTATGTACGCAAGTTTCCTTCGTTCGGAACGACTTAGTTACGTGCCTGTAAGCGAGATTTGCCGAAAATTTTCATAACACATCAAGGAAATTGAGGAACAACGCTTCTCGGCACACAGAGCTAAGATCGCTATGTACGCAAGTTTCCTTCGTTCGGAACGACTTAGTTACGTGCCTGTAAGCGAGATTTGCCGAAAATTTTCATAACACATCAAGGAAATAGAGGAACAACGCTTCTCGGCACACAGAGCTAAGATCGCTATGTACGCAAGTTTCCTTCGTTCGGAACGACTTAGTTACGTGCCTGTAAGCGAGATTTGCCGAAAATTTTCATAACACATCAAGGAAATTGAGGAACAACGCTTCTCGGCACACAGAGCTAAGATCGCTATGTACGCAAGTTTCCTTCGTTCGGAACGACTTAGTTACGTGCCTGTAAGCGAGATTTGCCGAAAATTTTCATAACACATCAAGGAAATTGAGGAACAACGCTTCTCGGCACACAGAGCTAAGATCGCTATGTACGCAAGTTTCCTTCGTTCGGAACGACTTAGTTACGTGCCTGTAAGCGAGATTTGCCGAAAATTTTCATAACACATCAAGGAAATTGAGGAACAACGCTTCTCGGCACACAGAGCTAAGATCGCTATGTACGCAAGTTTCCTTCGTTCGGAACGACTTAGTTACGTCCTTAAGCGAGATTACCGAAATTTTCATAACACATCAAGGAAATTGAGGAACAACGCTTCTCGGCACACAGAGCTAAGATCGCTATGTACGCAAGTTTCCTTCGTTCGGAACGACTTAGTTACGTCCTGTAAGGAGATATACCGAAATTTTCATAACACATCAAGGAAATTGAGGAACAACGCTTCTCGGCACACAGAGCTAAGATCGCTATGTACGCAAGTTTCCTTCGTTCGGAACGACTTAGTTACGTGCCTGTAAGCGAGATTTGCCGAAAATTTTCATAACACATCAAGGAAATTGAGGAACAACGCTTCTCGGCACACAGAGCTAAGATCGCTATGTACGCAAGTTTCCTTCGTTCGGAACGACTTAGTTACGTACCTGTAAGTGAGATATACCGAAAGTTTTCATAACACATCAAGGAAATTGAGGAACAACGCTTCTCGGCACACAGAGCTAAGATCGCTATGTACGCAAGTTTCCTTCGTTCGGAACGACTTAGTTACGTGCCTGTAAGCGAGATTGCCGAAAATTTTCATAACACATCAAGGAAATTGAGGAACAACGCTTCTCGGCACACAGAGCTAAGATCGCTATGTACGCAAGTTTCCTTCGTTCGGAACGACTTATTACGTACTGTAAGTGAGATATACCGAAAGTTTTCATAACAATCAAGGAAATTAGGAACAACGCTTCTCGGCACAGAGCTAAGATCGCTATGTACGCAAGTTTCCTTCGTTCGGAACGACTTAGTTACGTGCCTGTAAGCGAGATTGCCGAAAATTTTCATAACACATCAAGGAAATTGAGGAACAACGCTTCTCGGCACACAGAGCTAAGATCGCTATGTACGCAAGTTTCCTTCGTTCGGAACGACTTAGTTACGTGCCTGTAAGCGAGATTTGCCGAAAATTTTCATAACACATCAAGGAAATTGAGGAACAACGCTTCTCGGCACACAGAGCTAAGATCGCTATGTACGCAAGTTTCCTTCTTTCGGAACGACTTAGTTACGTGCCTGTAAGCGAGATTTGCCGAAAATTTTCATAACACATCAAGGAAATTGAGGAACAACGCTTCTCGGCACACAGAGCTAAGATCGCTATGTACGCAAGTTTCCTTCGTTCGGAACGACTTAGTTACGTGCCTGTAAGCGAGATTTGCCGAAAATTTTCATAACACATCAAGGAAATGAGGAACAACGCTTCTCGGCACACAGAGCTAAGATCGCTATGTACGCAAGTTTCCTTCGTTCGGAACGACTTAGTTACGTGCCTGTAAGCGAGATTTGCCGAAAATTTTCATAACAATCAAGGAAATGAGGAACAACGCTTCTCGGCACACAGAGCTAAGATCGCTATGTACGCAAGTTTCCTTCGTTCGGAACGACTTAGTTACGTACCTGTAAGTGAGATATACCGAAAGTTTTCATAACACATCAAGGAAATTGAGGAACAACGCTTCTCGGCACACAGAGCTAAGATCGCTATGTACGCAAGTTTCCTTCTTTCGGAACGACTAGTTACGTGCCTGTAAGCGAGATTTGCCGAAAATTTTCATAACACATCAAGGAAATTGAGGAACAACGCTTCTCGGCACACAGAGCTAAGATCGCTATGTACGCAAGTTTCCTTCGTTCGGAACGACTTAGTTACGTGCCTGTAAGCGAGATTTGCCGAAATTTTCATAACACATCAAGGAAATTGAGGAACAACGCTTCTCGGCACACAGAGCTAAGATCGCTATGTACGCAAGTTTCCTTCTTTCGGAACGACTTAGTTACGTGCCTGTAAGCGAGATTTGCCGAAAATTTTCATAACACATCAAGGAAATTGAGGAACAACGCTTCTCGGCACACAGAGCTAAGATCGCTATGTACGCAAGTTTCCTTCGTTCGGAACGACTTAGTTACGTGCCTGTAAGCGAGATTTGCCGAAAATTTTCATAACACATCAAGGAAATTGAGGAACAACGCTTCTCGGCACACAGAGCTAAGATCGCTATGTACTAAGTTTCCTTCGTTCGGAACGACTTAGTTACGTGCCTGTAAGCGAGATTTGCCGAAAATTTTCATAACATATCAAGGAAATAGAGGAACAACGCTTCTCGGCACACAGAGCTAAGATCGCTATGTACGCAAGTTTCCTTCGTTCGGAACGACTTAGTACGTACCTGTAAGTGAGATATACCGAAAGTTTTCATAACACATCAAGGAAATTCAGGAACAACGCTTCTCGGTACAGAGCTAAGGTCGCTATGTACGCAATTTCCTTCGTTCGGAACGACTTAGTTACGTACCTATAAGTGAGATATACCGAAAGTTTTCATAACACATCAAGGAAATTGAGGAACAACGCTTCTCGGCACACAGAGCTAAGATCGCTATGTACGCAAGTTTCCTTCGTTCGGAACGACTTAGTTACGTGCCTGTAAGCGATATTTGCCGAAAATTTTCATAACATATCACGGAAATTGAGGAACAACGCATCTCGGCACACAGAGCTAAGATCGCTATGTACGCAATTATCCTTCGTTCGGAACGACATATTTACGTGCCTGTAAGCGAGATTTGCCGAAAATTTTCTTAACACATCAAGGAAATAGAGGAACAACGCTTCTCGGCACACAGAGCTAAGATCGCTATGTACGCATGTTTCCTACGTTCGGAACGACTTAGTTACGTATCTGTAAGTGAGATATACCGAAAGTTTTCATAACACATCAAGGAAATTGAGGAACAACGCTTCTCGGCACACAGAGCTAAGATCGCTATATACGCAAGTTTCCTTCTTTCGGAACGACTTAGTTACGTGCCTGTAAGCGAGATTTGCCGAAAATTTTCATAACATATCAAGGAAATAGAGGAACAACGCTTCTCGGCACACAGAGCTAAGATCGCTATGTACGCATGTTTCCTTCTTTCGGAACGACTTATTACGTGCCTGTAAGCGAGATTTGCCGAAAATTTTCATAACACATCAAGGAAATTGAGGAGAAAACTTCTCGGCACACAGAGCTAAGATCGCTATGTACGCAAGTTTCCTTCGTTCGGAACGACTTAGTTACGTACCTATAAGTAGATATACCGAAAGTTTTCATAACACATCAAGGACATTGAGAACAACGCTTCTCGGCACGCAGAGCTAAATCGCTATGTACGCAAGTTTCCTTCGTTCGGAACAACTAAGTTACGTACCTGTAAGTGAGATATACCGAAAGTTTTCTTAACACATCAAGGAAATTGAGGAACAACTCTTCTCGGCACACAGACTAAGATCGCTATGTACGCAAGTTTCCTTCGTTCGGAACGACTTAGTTACGTGCCTGTAAGCAAGATTTGCCGAAAATTTTCATAACACATCAAGGAAATTCAGGAACAACGCTTCTCGGCACACAGAGCTAAGATCGCTATGTACGCAAGTTTCCTTTGTTCGGAACGACTTAGTTACGTACCTGTAAGTGAGATATACCGAAAGTTTTCATAACACATCAAGGAAATTGAGGAACAACGCTTCTCGGCACACAGAGCTAAGATCGCTATGTACGCAAGTTTCCTTCTTTCGGAACGACTTAGTTACGTGCCTGTAAGCGAGATTCGCCGAAAATTTCATAACACATCAAGGAAATTGAGGAACAACGCTTCTCGGCACACAGAGCTAAGATCGCTATGTACGCAAGTTTCCTTCGTTCGGAACGACTTACATACGTATCTGTAAGTGAGATATACCGAAAGTTTTCATAACAGATCAAGGAAATTCAGGAACAACGCTTCTCGGCACAGAGCTAAGATCGCTATGTACGCAAGTTTCCTTCGTTCGGAACGACTTAGTTACGTGCCTGTAAGCGAGATTGCCGAAAATTTTCATAACATATCAAGGAAATTGAGGAACAACGCTTCTCGGCACACAGAGCTAAGATCGCTATGTACGCAAGTTCCTTCGTTCGGAACGACTTAGTTACGTGCCTGTAAGCGAGATTTGCCGAAATTTTCATAACACATCAAGGAAATTGAGGAACAACGCTTCTCGGCACACAGAGCTAAGATCGCTATGTACGCAAGTTTCCTTCTTTCGGAACGACTTAGTTACGTGCCTGTAAGCGAGATTTGCCGAAAATTTTCATAACACATCAAGGAAATTGGGGAACAACGCTTCTCGGCACACAGAGCTAAGATCGCTATGTACGCAAGTTTCCTTCGTTCGGAACGACTTAGTTACGTGCCTTTAAGCGAGATTTGCCGAAAATTTTCATAACACATCAAGGAAATAGAGGAACAACGCTTCTCGGCACACAGAGCTAAGATCGCTATGTACGCAAGTTTCCTTCGTTCGGAACGACTTAGTTACGTGCCTGTAAGCGAGATTTGCCGAAAATTTTCATAACAATCAAGGAAATAGAGGAACAACGCTTCTCGGCACACAGAGATAAGATCGCTATGTACGCAAGTTTCCTTCGTTCGGAACGACTTAGTTACGTACCTGTAAGTGAGATATACCGAAAGTTTTCATAACACATCAAGGAAATTGAGGAACAACGCTTCTCGGCACCAGAGCTAAGATCGCTATGTACGCAAGTTTCCTTCGTTCGGAACGACTTAGTTACGTGCCTGTAAGCGAATTTGCCGAAAATTTTCATAACATATCAGGAAATTGAGGAACAACGCTTCTCGGCACACAGAGCTAAGATCGCTATGTACGCAATTTCCTTCGTTCGGAACGACTTATTACGTGCCTGTAAGCGAGATTTGCCGAAAATTTTCATAACACATCAAGGAAATAGAGGAACAACGCTTCTCGGCACACAGAGCTAAGATCGCTATGTACGCATGTTTCCTACGTTCGGAACGACTTAGTTACGTATCTGTAAGTGAGATATACCGAAAGTTTTCATAACACATCAAGGAAATTGAGGAACAACGCTTCTCGGCACACAGAGCTAAGATCGCTATGTACGCAAGTTTCCTTCTTTCGGAACGACTTAGTTACGTGCCTGTAAGCGAGATTTGCCGAAAATTTTCATAACATATCAAGGAAATAGAGGAACAACGCTTCTCGGCACACAGAGCTAAGATCGCTATGTACGCATGTTTCCTTCTTTCGGAACGACTTAATTACGTGCCTGTAAGCGAGATTTGCCGAAAATTTTCATAACACATCAAGGAAATTGAGGAAAAACTTCTCGGCACACAGAGCTAAGATCGCTATGTACGCAAGTTTCCTTCGTTCGGAACGACTTAGTTACGTACCTATAAGTAAGATATACCGAAAGTTTTCATAACACATCAAGGAAATTGAGAACAACGCTTCTCGGCACGCAGAGCTAAAATCGCTATGTACGCAAGTTTCCTTCGTTCGGAACGACTTAGTTACGTGCCTGTAAGCGAGATTTGCCGAAATTTTCATAACACATCAAGGAAATTGGGAACAACACTTCTCGGCACACAGAGCTAAGATCGCTATGTACGCAAGTTTCCTTCGTTCGGAACGACTTAGTTACGTACCTATAAGTGAGATATACCGAAAGATTTCATAACACATCAAGGAAATTGAGGAACAACGCTTCTCGGCACACAGAGCTAAGATCGCTATGTACGCATGTTTCCTTCGTTCGGAACGACTTAGTTACGTGCCTGAAGCGAGATTTGCCGAAAATTTTCATAACATATCAGGAAATTGAGGAACAACGCTTCTCGGCACACAGAGCTAAGATCGCTATGTACGCAAGTTTCCTTCGTTCGGAACGACTTAGTTACGTGCCTGTAAGCGAGATTTGCCGAAAATTTTCATAACACATCAAGGAAATTGAGGAACAACGCTTCTCGGCACACAGAGCTAAGATCGCTATGTACGCAAGTTTCCTTCTTTCGGAACGACTTAGTTACGTGCCTGTAAGCGAGATTGCCGAAAATTTCATAACACATCAAGGAAATTGAGGAACAACGCTTCTCGGCACACAGAGCTAAGATCGCTATGTACGCAAGTTTCCTTCGTTCGGAACGACTTAGTACGTATCTGTAAGTGAGATATACCGAAAGTTTTCATAACACATCAAGGAAATTGAGGAACAACGCTTCTCGGCACACAGAGCTAAGATCGCTATGTACGCAAGTTTCCTTCGTTCGGAACGACTTAGTTACGTGCCTGTAAGCGAGATTTGCCGAAAATTTTCATAACACATCAAGGAAATTGAGGAACAACGCTTCTCGGCACACAGAGCTAAGATCGCTATGTACGCAATTCCTTCGTTCGGAACGACTTAGTTACGTGCCTGTAAGCGAGATTTGCCGAAAATTTTCATAACACATCAAGGAAATGAGGAACAACGCTTCTCGGCACACAGAGCTAAGATCGCTATGTACGCAATTTCCTTCGTTCGGAACGACTTAGTTACGTGCCTGTAAGCGAGATTTGCCGAAATTTTCATAACACATCAAGGAAATTGAGGAACAACGCTTCTCGGCACACAGAGCTAAGATCGCTATGTACGCAAGTTTCCTTCGTTCGGAACGACTTAGTTACGTCCTTAAGGAGATTCCGAAAATTTCATAACACATCAAGGAAATTGAGGAACAACGCTTCTCGGCACACAGAGCTAAGATCGCTATGTACGCAAGTTTCCTTCGTTCGGAACGACTTAGTTACGTGCCTGTAAGCGAGATTGCCGAAAATTTTCATAACACATCAAGGAAATTGAGGAACAACGCTTCTCGGCACACAGAGCTAAGATCGCTATGTACGCAAGTTTCCTTCGTTCGGAACGACTTAGTTACGTGCCTGTAAGCGAGATTGCCGAAATTTTCATAACACATCAAGGAAATGAGGAACAACCTTCTCGGCACACAGAGCTAAGATCGCTATGTACGCAGTTTCCTTCGTTCGGAACGACTTAGTTACGTACCTGTAAGTGAGATATACCGAAAGTTTTCATAACACATCAAGGAAATTGAGGAACAACGCTTCTCGGCACACAGAGCTAAGATCGCTATGTACGCAAGTTTCCTTCGTTCGGAACGACTTAGTTACGTGCCTGTAAGCGAGATTTGCCGAAAATTTTCATAACACATCAAGGAAATTGAGGAACAACGCTTCTCGGCACACAGAGCTAAGATCGCTATGTACGCAGTTTCCTTCGTTCGGAACGACTTAGTTACGTACCTGTAAGTGAGATATACCGAAAGTTTTCATAACACATCAAGGAAATTGAGGAACAACGCTTCTCGGCACACAGAGCTAAGATCGCTATGTACGCAAGTTTCCTTCGTTCGGAACGACTTAGTTACGTGCCTGTAAGCGAGATTTGCCGAAAATTTCATAACACATCAAGGAAATTGAGGAACAACGCTTCTCGGCACACAGAGCTAAGATCGCTATGTACGCAAGTTTCCTTCGTTCGGAACGACTTAGTTACGTGCCTGTAAGCGAGATTTGCCGAAATTTTCATAACACATCAAGGAAATTGAGGAACAACGCTTCTCGGCACACAGAGCTAAGATCGCTATGTACGCAAGTTTCCTTCGTTCGGAACGACTTAGTTACGTGCCTGTAAGCGAGATTTGCCGAAAATTTTCATAACACATCAAGGAAATTGAGGAACAACGCTTCTCGGCACACAGAGCTAAGATCGCTATGTACGCAAGTTTCCTTCGTTCGGAACGACTTAGTTACGTACTGTAAGTGAGATATACCGAAAGTTTTCATAACACATCAAGGAAATTGAGGAACAACGCTTCTCGGCACACAGAGCTAAGATCGCTATGTACGCAAGTTTCCTTCGTTCGGAACGACTTAGTTACGTGCCTGTAAGCGAGATTTGCCGAAAATTTTCATAACACATCAAGGAAATTGAGGAACAACGCTTCTCGGCACACAGAGCTAAGATCGCTATGTACGCAAGTTTCCTTCGTTCGGAACGACTTAGTTACGTGCCTGTAAGCGAGATTTGCCGAAAATTTTCATAACACATCAAGGAAATTGAGGAACAACGCTTCTCGGCACACAGAGCTAAGATCGCTATGTACGCAAGTTTCCTTCGTTCGGAACGACTTAGTTACGTGCCTGTAAGCGAGATTTGCCGAAAATTTCATAACACATCAAGGAAATTGAGGAACAACGCTTCTCGGCACACAGAGCTAAGATCGCTATGTACGCAAGTTTCCTTCGTTCGGAACGACTTAGTTACGTGCCTGTAAGCGAGATTTGCCGAAAATTTTCATAACACATCAAGGAAATTGAGGAACAACGCTTCTCGGCACACAGAGCTAAGATCGCTATGTACGCAAGTTTCCTTCGTTCGGAACGACTTAGTTACGTGCCTGTAAGCGAGATTTGCCGAAAATTTTCATAACACATCAAGGAAATTGAGGAACAACGCTTCTCGGCACACAGAGCTAAGATCGCTATGTACGCATGTTTCCTTCGTTCGGAACGACTTAGTTACGTACCTGTAAGTGAGATATACCGAAAGTTTTCATAACACATCAAGGAAATTGAGGAACAACGCTTCTCGGCACACAGAGCTAAGATCGCTATGTACGCAAGTTTCCTTCTTCGGAACGACTTAGTTACGTGCCTGTAAGCGAGATTTGCCGAAAATTTTCATAACACATCAAGGAAATGAGGAACAACGCTTCTCGGCACACAGAGCTAAGATCGCTATGTACGCAGTTTCCTTCGTTCGGAACGACTTAGTACGTACCTGTAAGTGAGATATACCGAAAGTTTCATAACACATCAAGGAAATTGAGGAACAACGCTTCTCGGCACACAGAGCTAAGATCGCTATGTACGCAAGTTTCCTTCGTTCGGAACGACTTAGTTACGTGCCTGTAAGCGAGATTTGCCGAAAATTTTCATAACATATCAAGGAAATGAGGAACAACGCTTCTCGGCACACAGAGCTAAGATCGCTATGTACGCAAGTTTCCTTCGTTCGGAACGACTTAGTTACGTGCCTGTAAGCGAGATTTGCCGAAAATTTTCATAACACATCAAGGAAATTGAGGAACAACCTTCTCGGCACACAGAGCTAAGATCGCTATGTACGCAAGTTTCCTTCGTTCGGAACGACTTAGTTACGTGCCTGTAAGTCGAGATTTGCCGAAATTTTCATAACACATCAAGGAAATTGAGGAACAACGCTTCTCGGCACACAGAGCTAAGATCGCTATGTACGCAAGTTTCCTTCGTTCGGAACGACTTAGTTACGTGCCTGTAAGCGAGATTTGCCGAAAATTTTCATAACACATCAAGGAAATAGAGGAACAACGCTTCTCGGCACACAGAGCTAAGATCGCTATGTACGCATGTTTCCTCGTTCGGAACGACTTAGTTACGTACCTGTAAGTGAGATATACCGAAAGTTTTCATAACACATCAAGGAAATTGAGGAACAACGCTTCTCGGCACACAGAGCTAAGATCGCTATGTACGCAAGTTTCCTTCGTTCGGAACGACTTAGTTACGTGCCTGTAAGCGAGATTTGCCGAAAATTTTCATAACACATCAAGGAAATTGAGGAACAACGCTTCTCGGCACACAGAGCTAAGATCGCTATGTACGCAAGTTTCCTTCGTTCGGAACGACTTAGTTACGTGCCTGTAAGCGAGATATGCCGAAAATTTTCATAACACATCAAGGAAATTGAGGAACAACACTTCTCGGCACACAGAGCTAAGATCGCTATGTACGCAAGTTTCCTTCGTTCGGAACGACTTAGTTACGTACCTGTAAGTGAGATTACCGAAATTTTCATAACACATCAAGGAAATTGAGGAACAACGCTTCTCGGCACACAGAGCTAAGATCGCTATGTACGCAAGTTTCCTTCGTTCGGAACGACTTAGTTACGTACCTGTAAGTGAGATATACCGAAAGTTTTCATAACACATCAAGGAAATTGAGGAACAACGCTTCTCGGCACACAGAGCTAAGATCGCTATGTACGCAAGTTTCCTTCGTTCGGAACGACTTAGTTACGTGCCTGTAAGCGAGATTTGCCGAAATTTCATAACACATCAAGGAAATTGAGGAACAACGCTTCTCGGCAACAGAGCTAAGATCGCTATGTACGCAAGTTTCCTTCGTTCGGAACGACTTAGTTACGTACCTGTAAGTGAGATATACCGAAAATTTTCATAACACATCAAGGAAATTGAGGAACAACGCTTCTCGGCACACAGAGCTAAGATCGCTATGTACGCAAGTTTCCTTCGTTCGGAACGACTTAGTTACGTGCCTGTAAGCGAGATTTGCCGAAAATTTCATAACACATCAAGGAAATTGAGGAACAACGCTTCTCGGCACACAGAGCTAAGATCGCTATGTACGCAAGTTTCCTTCGTTCGGAACGACTTAGTTACGTCCTGTAAGTGAGATTGCCGAAAATTTTCATAACACATCAAGGAAATTGAGGAACAACGCTTCTCGGCACACAGAGCTAAGATCGCTATGTACGCAAGTTTCCTTCGTTCGGAACGACTTAGTTACGTGCCTGTAAGTGAGATATTACCGAAAGTTTTCATAACACATCAAGGAAATTGAGGAACAACGCTTCTCGGCACACAGAGCTAAGATCGCTATGTACGCAAGTTTCCTTCGTTCGGAACGACTTAGTTACGTGCCTGTAAGCGAGATTTGCCGAAAATTTTCATAACACATCAAGGAAATGAGGAACAACGCTTCTCGGCACACAGAGCTAAGATCGCTATGTACGCAGTTTCCTCGTTCGGAACGACTTAGTTACGTACCTGTAAGTGAGATATACCGAAAGTTTTCATAACACATCAAGGAAATTGAGGAACAACGCTTCTCGGCACACAGAGCTAAGATCGCTATGTACGCAAGTTTCCTTCGTTCGGAACGACTTAGTTACGTGCCTGTAAGCGAGATTGCCGAAAATTTTCATAACAATCAAGGAAATGAGGAACAACGCTTCTCGGCACACAGAGCTAAGATCGCTATGTACGCAAGTTTCCTTCGTTCGGAACGACTTAGTTACGTGCCTGTAAGCGAGATTTGCCGAAAATTTCATAACACATCAAGGAAATGAGGAACAACGCTTCTCGGCACACAGAGCTAAGATCGCTATGTACGCATGTTTCCTTCGTTCGGAACGACTTAGTTACGTACCTGTAAGTAGATATACCGAAATTTTCATAACACATCAAGGAAATTGAGGGAACAACGCTTCTCGGCACACAGAGCTAAGATCGCTATGTACGCAAGTTTCCTTCGTTCGGAACGACTTAGTTACGTGCCTGTAAGCGAGATTTGCCGAAAATTTTCATAACACATCAAGGAAATTAGAGGAACAACGCTTTCTCGGCACACAGAGCTAAGATCGCTATGTACGCAAGTTTCCTTCGTTCGGAACGACTTAGTTACGTACCTGTAAGTGAGATATACCGGAAAGATTTTCATAACACATCAAGGAAATTGAGGAACAACGCTTCTCGGCACACAGAGCTAAGATCGCTATGTACGCAAGTTTCCTTTCGTTCGGAACGACTTAGTTACGTGCCTGTAATCGAGATATACCGAAAGTTTTCATAACACATCAAGGAAATTGAGGAACAACGCTTCTCGGCACACAGAGCTAAGATCGCTATGTACGCAAGTTTCCTTCGTTCGGAACGACTTAGTTACGTGCCTGTAAGCGAGATTTACCGAAAATTTTCATAACACATCAAGGAAATTGAGGAACAACGCTTCTCGGCACACAGAGCTAAGATCGCTATGTACGCAAGTTTCCTTCGTTCGGAACGACTTAGTTACGTACCTGTA
>WHNR01000227.1:0-70963 GCA_009859135.1 Formica selysi
AATTTTGATCGATATTTTACACTCCGTACACCCTCGTGACTTAGGGGAAAAAAAAAAAAAAAAAAAAAAAAAAAATTTTTTTTTTGAAAAAATGAAAAAAGTATATCAGTCCAAAACACGTCGCACGCGATTCTCTATCGATTGGTATAGTCCAATTTTGTTCGATTTTTTACACTCCGTACACCCTCGTGACCTAGGGGAAAAAAATTTTTTTGTAAAAATGAAAAAAAAAAAAAAATATATAAGTCCAAAACACGTCCCACGCGATTCTCTATCGATTGGTGTAGTCCAATTTTTATCGATTTTTTACACTCCGTACACCCTCGTGACTTAGGGAAAAAAAATTTTTTTGAGAAAATGAAAAAAAAATATAGGTCCAAAACACATCCCACGCGATTCTCCATCGATTGGTATAGTCCAATTTTGATCGAATTTTTACACTCCGTACACCCTCGTGACCTAGGGGAAAAAAAAAAAAAAAAAAAAAAAAAAATTTTTGAAAAAATGAAAAAAGTATATCAGTCCAAAACACGTCGCACGCGATTCTCTATCGATTGGTATAGTCCAATTTTGTTCGATTTTTTACACTCCGTACACCCTCGTGACCTAGGGGAAATAAAAATTTTTTGGAAAAAATGAAAAGAATATATAAGTCCAAAACACGTCCCACGCGATTCTCTATCGATTGGTATAGTCCAATTTTGATCGATTTTTACACTCCGTACACCCTCGTGACCTAGGGAAAAAAAAATTTTTTTGAAAAAATGAAAAAAAATATATAAGTCCAAAACACGTCCCACGCGATTCTCTATCGATTGGTATTATCCAATTTTGATCGATTTTTTACACTCTATACACCCTCGTGACGGGAAAAAAAAAAAAATTTTTGAAAAAATGAAAAAACATTTAAGTCCGAAACACGTCCCACGCGATTCTCTGTCGATTGATGTAGTCCAATTTTGATCGATTTTTTACACTCCGTACACCCTTGTGAAATAGGAAAAAAAAATTTTTTGGGGAAAATGAAAAAAAAATATATAAGTCTAAAACTCCTCCCACGCGATTCTCTATCGATTGGTATATTCCAATTTTGTCGAATTTTAATCGATATTCCGCGTCCCGTATCACCCCTTGGGACTTGTAAATTTCTACAATTTTACTTGTCCAAAGGGAGAAATGAAACTGCACATTCGACGCTCGAGCGTCCAGATGCTCAAAATATATAATTTCTCCCTTATGTGGACGCTCCTGCCTCCGCAATCACCGGATTCGTGTTTCAAACTCATCCACGAATCAAATGATAGTGGAAAAAAAAAACGGTCCTCCATTTTGGGTTATGGCGGGTCGCGAACCACAGATCCTTGCGATCGGCTGGATCGGTCACCGTTGAGGAGATACGCGGGAGTGCCTGGGAAAGCGAGGAGAACAACACGGGGTGGAATCCAAGGGAACGCGGAAGCAGCCTGTGCAGGAAGGACGATTTGAGAAGCGTTTTGGAGCATCGACGGAGGGCCGCGCTGAGTCCAGAGCAGCGGTAGAAATTAACAATAGACTTAAGAAGCGCGTATTATTAGAAATAAGATATTAAAAATATTAATAGTCATTTGATAACGTATTAGAAGCCGGAAAAACGGTAGATTGATTTGAGTTAATATTAATAACGCGTTAAAAACCGCAGAGCGGTAGATTGATTAAAGTTATTCGTTTTAAAGCGTTTATTTTGAAAGAATTTATTTAGTTCGTGGAGACTTGGTTTGTACGAATACTCTAGACGAAAATGGATACCTGAAACGATTAAAGAAATTATTAAGTTCTATTCATACGCGCTAATGAGGCGACGGATTTAATTAGAGTACCTAGTATAAGGAATTATAACTAGATTGAGGTGTACCGATACATGTTCCGAATTTATTATTATTCGTTCACGCAGAGTTACCTGTAAATACTTACCTAGAGCGGCGTCGGAGTCCAAGTCCAACCTGTAAAAAGAGAAAGAATTAGTTGCATGAGGAATGGATACGTGTGAAATACCCGGTGTGTAGAAAGCATGGCGCGCGAAGCGGCGCGACGAGCGGCGCGAACATCGGTGCGCAACCGAAATGCGCATGTGCGAGAGTGTATGCTACATAGTCGCGATATATCGTTCTCGAGGGTAAGAATTTGCATTTTCGGATCATTCATTATCCACGGGAGATATTTCGACCGTGATACGGTCTTTATTCCAAGCGCGTAAGTCACGCTAAAGAACAAACCATTAATATAGTCTTTTCGTGGCGACCGTGACAGGACTTCGCGATTCTTTTTCGGTAAAATATCGGGGGAGGCGCGGGGCGAATCGAGTTTCGATTTCGTGACGATTAATTAGCAAAAGTACGCATTAAAGTGATTTACGCAGCAAGCGATCACGCGGAAAATATTATAGACGCGCGATAGCGAAGGCAAACGCGCGCAAACGTATAAAAAGCGGAGAAAGAAATCCGTAGTAAATAAAATTCCGATAGCGTGAGCGCGAGGATTCGGGAGAATAATAAAGCACGTTATAATACGTCGTGAGAAGCTATTCGGCTAAAAACCGCGGGAAAATTACCGCGGGAAATTTATAAGATCGGTTTTGGAATAATAAATCGACAAAGAGCAGTAGAGTACGGAAAATTCAAAACGAGAGGGCCGAACAGAGATCTCGCGATAAAAAATTTGATTATTCAAAACGCGGGGCGGATCGGTAGAGGAATCGTAAATCGTTTTCTACTATCTCTTAAAAGCGGAGAAAAGACGGCGAAAATCTCGGAAAAAGGCGTGAGAAGCTCAAGGCAAAGAGCGAAAGTGACGCGAAAATCGGAAAAATTTTTTTTTCCCGACATAAGTAAAGTAAAAATCAAGAAACGCGAGAGAAAAGTAGAGGATTTGCTATAAAATAAAAAATCGAAAAAGCGCAAAGTTTCTAGAAAAATCGAGTCCTGAACAGGATCGAACGTGTCGGATACACGAGGCGGAGAGATAAAAATCAGAAAGCCGGAGTACGCGGTGATTGACGGGTGGAGAGATAAGAAAGCTCGGAGCGGGCTTTGAAACTTGACACCACCTTGCGAAAGCAGTGGCGGCGCGATTTATACGCGACGCCGAAGAATAAGAAAGAGTTTCGGGAATATTCCTTGAGAATATTGAGAATATTATTTTAAAACTTTCGAATAATTTTATCGCAGGATTTTATATGCGAATACAATACGCATACGTTTGATAACTGTGATTTATATATGCATTTATATACTACTATTAACGAATTGAAATTTTGTTGAAAAGAGTATTTGATAATTACATGTATATCCGGTAATGCGCATTGATTAGATATTATTAATTGAATACCAAGTGATTGAGATAAAAGTAACGATTGATTGCAACGAATATAATTTGAAAGAACGCGAAAGATTACTGAAGAATAGAGAAATATTACTAGAAATCGCTAAAAGTTACTAAATTTTTTTTAGTGAATTATTGAAATAATAAGCGATAAAGAACGTAACGGTAAAGATAAAAAATTACTTTAAAAGAAGTTGCGCACGCGTAATAAAACATTTAATTACAGGAAACGATAGGAAGGAAGGAAGAAATAAAAATATATATTTTCCAAAGAGAAAAATCGTTTTATTTGGGAAAAACCACACATTACTTTCCTGACCTGTAACAATATCGTTTATTTGAAGCAATATATGCTATTATACGTGTACTAATAAGAATTCTTTCAGCCGACCATTTCGAACGGACGGGTAGACTGACGAACGCGTAAATAACGGATAAATAAAGCGAATAAAACTCGGCGGGATATATAAGTAGAATTTACGCGTATAAAATGAATAAAGAAAGACCGACGATGCCGAATCCAAAATCACCGGTGAAAAATAATAAAAGGACGACCGCGAGTGAAGAGATAAACGTTATTACGCAAGTAACGGCGGAGGCGGAGCGGTTAAAAGAACAGAATAGTAAATTACGCGAGGAAATGGAGAATATGAGACGACAGCTCGAAGAATTAAAAGCGGGAAATGAGAATAGACCGGGAAAATCGGAGGAGGAATCCGAAGACGAATCGGAGGCGCGAAAACCACGCGAGAGATGGAATCATACGCGGGGGGAAAGATTAAACGCGAGTAATAACGCGAGGGAAGAGAGCGCGAATATGTTGGGGAACGTTAGACTACCGAGAGGCGGATGGTTAACGGATCCATTTGCCGAAGTAAGATACAAGGGAAGGGAAGAGAGGACGGGCAGAACCCGATAAAATTCCTTAAGAAATTCGAAAAAATCTCGGAATACGAAAATATCGACCCACGAGATCAATTACATCGTTTTAAGAAACGTATGAGAGGAAACGCGAGTAATTGGGTTGAAGTAGATGATCCGGAAGACATCGAAGAGGCAAAAGATTCTTTCCGGGAATATTTCTGGGGGGAAGAGCAACAAGCGCGATTCAGGGAAGGCTTATACACCGGAAAGTATAAGACGGAAAAGGGAGAGACGATGGCGGAATACGCGATGAATCTAGCGAGACAGGCGAAGTACTTAGAACCTCCGATGAACGATCACGAAATAATACGATGCGTAAAAAGACATTTCGGAAGCGAAATAGCGCGAGAGATACGGCCATCGACCGCGAAAACGATAGGTGAATTAACGATTCTATTAGACGAAATGGAATACGAGAAAAAATTAGTTAAACGGAGTAGGAGACGGTATACGGAGGATAATCGGACAAGCGCGAGGAAGGTATACGAGATAAGACCGAAAACGGGAGCATTTAGAGATAGCGTACCGAGAAGGTTAAACGAAAAATACCCAGGGTACGGACCCGAACGAAGATACGGGAATTACGCGACGGGTGGTCAAAGGAAAAGATGGTCGGAGGACGCGATAGGGATAGAAGACAATCGTCGGTACGAATAACGGAACTGGCAAATAGCGAGGAAGAAGAAGATAACGGAAAAGTAGTCGAATACGATAAAGAGGTAGCTAGAAATAGACGAAGAGAAGACACAGGGTAGCACCGAAGGCGCAATTAGCAAAAAAACATGTCGCGGCGGTAAAAGTAAAACGCGATAGGAATAGAGACGAGGGAAAATCGAGCGAAGAAGAAGAAAGTGAGGCGGGATCACGAGACGAGGATAGAGACGGTGAATCCGCGATCGCGAGCATACGAACGGAGGAACTTTTAGAGGAGGTAGACCCCAAGTATCTTACGAAGACCAAACAAAAGTAAAGATACAAAAGGGACCATTCGTAACGGCGACGTTTAACAAAATGAGCGTAAAATGCTTAATCGACACGACGGGGGCACGAGTCTCCGCGATGAGCAAGGAGATTTACGAACGATTAAAACAAGACGGCGTAAAAATGGAAATAAAGCCGGTAGAGAAGGTGCAACTAGTAGGCGCGTTTTCAAAAAAGACGATCAAGATATTATTCAAGACGGTATTAGAGTTTAGAATTGAGAAGGCGAGATTCGAACAGGAGATATTAGTAGTAGACAAACTAGTACACGACATAGTATTCGGAATTGATTTTATATGTGATCATAATGCCGCGATCCAATGCGGGGACGACGGTATAGAAGTTGAGCTCGAGTCGGAAGACGGAAAGGTAGTAACGATAAACGCGATAATGATCGAGCAAGATGACGCGCCGGATTAACAAACTGCACAGCGGAAGAAACGGACACATTTTTCGGCGTATTAAACATAACGGAGGAAGAGGTAGATGAGGGAGAAGAACCGTTATTTACGCAAAAAGAAATTGAGGAGATATTCCTGAGCGACGAGGCAGAAATAGGAGAAACCCGCGGCGCGAAAAATAGGGATTTGGAAGAGAAAAGCGAGCCGTCGAAGGCGACGTTACTTGAAAGAATCGCGGAGGAGGAACAAGGAAAGAATATAGCGATACTAAACATATACGGACCGTTTTTCGGGGCTAAGTCAGAGCAGAAATACGCGTTGACAACGACCGATATACGGAGCGAATCTAAAAGAACATATTACATGCCGGATAAACGATTAAAAACGTTAACGGACACGATAACGAATAAATATTTAAGGACGGAACGAAAACCGAATGTAATAATTACCGACAGACGGGGACAATTTAGAAACGCTAAATGCAGGATTTTTTGTGCGAAGATGGGTATTAAAGCTCGAACACTGGATCCCACGACGAATCCAACGGCGAATCCAAGGAAGAGTTCCACGGGGAAAGCGAGATGCGAGATAGACCTGCGGGAAGAAGAGAAAAATATAAGAAAGCGGAAAACAGGAAAATTATAGAAATGAAAAAACAACTAGAAATGATACGAATGAGAATACCGAAGAAGGCAGAGATAACAACAAGCCCAGTGCAACAAAATGTGATGCTCGGAGGAAAAGAGACCCGAAGGAATCCAGAGCACAGCAGCGATGAGGACAGCGAAGAGGAAATCCAGTCGAGAAGGGGGAGCGATGACAGGAGCAACGGTAAAGAACCTGAAAACAAAAGAAGAGCACACGAAGAATCGAGAGTAAGACAAAAAGAAGAGAAAGATAAAGAGATACGTATCTTACAAGATCCAGAACCAAGTGAGAAAAAGACAAAAGCCAGCGAGGATCCAACAAAGACACCGGAGTACCTGAAAAATAAAGAAAGTAGAAGGGGGAGAATAATAGAAGAGCGGAAAAATAAAAAGATACTTACCGATCTGCAGCATAGAAGGGGGAGCGATTCAGCGAAGAGCATGAAAAGAACAATAGGATCCATAAGCGAGGCAGAAACTGAAGACGCACCGAGGGAAGAACCTGTAAAAAAGAGAAGAATAAATCAGGAGGCATTCGAATTAACGTTGAGAGCAAAGGATATACTAAGCGAGAGGATTCCAGCCAAAAAGATACTTGCAAGGATACAGGAGAGCAAATGCAAAGTGTATTTGGATAAAGAGGGCCAATGCGACGTCGTAACGACGACGTGCGAAGAGAGGCTAGAGGAAGAAGAGGTAGAAATGTAGGAAATAGATAGAGAGGAGCTAAAACCAGAATGCATTCGAAAGATTGAGGACATGAGAGTAAGAATGATGAAAATGGAGATGGTAATAAATGACAAGGAGATGGAGATAAACCCAATTGTATTGTTTGGAAGGAACGATGCTATGATATTGGGAAAAGAGTCGGAGAGGAAGCTTACTTACTGTTACAGGAAAGACGAAGCGAACGCACGTACCTAATGGAGAGGAGCGAGGGGCACCTTCAGCTTCCAGAGGCAACGGCGAGTGACCAGAAGGGGGAAGACGAGCCCAAAACCAGTATGCGGAGGCCAGGGACATTCAAATATATCACGATGTCCAAGTATTATGGAGACCTGCGAATAGAGAACGTAGAGTCAGACGCGCAAAACAATACTGACACTGACAATACAGAGGACGATAAAAACAAGGAAAAGGATCTAGAGACAAGTAAGAATAAAAAAGACAGAGACGATAGAACGGATAAACGAATAAATAGAACATTTAAAATCAACAAAATAGACAAGATAGAGAGAAGTGACGGATTGACGATTGATGACAGGTTAGAAAATGACATACAGCAGGCGATAGATGAAAATAGAAAGAGAATAGAGGAGAAGGACGAGCAATACGAGACGGACGAAACAATTAAAATTAATAATAGCACTAAGCGGGGAAACCAGCGCACGTCAATGTTCGCACGTGTATCGCGAGAGGCGAGAGACGAAACAGAAACAAACACAAACGACACACTATCGAGTAACGATTACGAAGAACGGAAACAACGATCCGAAACATCGTTAATTATCGCGGGACAGATAAATAGGACAAACGAAACGGTAAACGTACAACCGGCACGAAGCGATGACAGGTCACTGAACACAAAAAACATAGACGGGGACACGATAGACCAGGGGTGTTCGGAAATAGGACCGGAACAAATTTATTCGCAGACGATACTAAGCGAGACAAGGCGCGGAAATATCGATACAAGCGCGAGCGTGCGATACAGCGTTAAGAAAAGAAATAGGGCGCGAGATAGAATAAGAATGATAAGAAAAAAGAAATTAAGCTTATTAGTCGAAGCGGCATACGCGGATTGTTACAAAGATTAACCGAATTTATGAGAGACGCGTATACAGAGGAGAGTGAGATGTCGGACGCGTTAAGGTGCCTTTACATGGCAGCGTTAAGCGTCGAGCGTCTGCGCAGAGAATTGCGCAGAATCTAATTTCAGCCTAGAATCTATCTCGTTTAAATTCTGCGCATTTTTCTGCGCAGACGCTTGACGCTTAACGCTGCCATGTAAAGGCACCTTTACGCGTTTAAAAAGCGAAATTAACCCTTTCACCCCCATCAAACTTTAAGCAAGTGAATACCTGTGTATCGTTAACGAATCGACGAGTATTACTTGATGTATAATACGGAACAATTATTAGATATAAGATAAACTATTATCATTAAGTAAACTGCAGTAGCTTTATCAGAGTCGGGGGGAGGGGCTCCGCCCCTCCCCCCGAACCCCCCCTCCCCGCCTGCGCCCGTACCGCGTCACCTGTAGAGCCGGGGGGAGGGGCTTCGCCCCTCCCCCCGAACCCCCCTCCCCAAACGCCCCCCCGTCGCGCGTCACGGGTGTGCGTAAATCGACGTATTTCTCAATTCTCTATCGATTGGCGTAGTCAAATTTTAGTCGATATTTCGAGTCCCGTATCACCCCTAGAGACTTGTAAATTTCTACACCCGACTCCAAGTATACAGGGCCCAAAGGGTGGATCCTAGGCGGATGGACTAGAGGACCAAAATTGTAGCCCTTCGCGAGACCGATCGATGTCTCTCGAGAGACAACCCTCCCCCGTCAACGGTTTTCGAATTACGGACCCAAAATACCAAAGGACGCTATACACCCCTATAACTAAGAAACGGAGATAGATATCGACGCGAGACCAACGCCAGAATCCGTTTCGCGTGACCAACTTTCGATTTCCGCAATAAAAAAATTTTCACCCCTTTGGACCAAGTATACGGAGCCCAAAGGGTGGGTCCTAGGGGGTGGAGTACGGGACCAAAGTTGTAGCCCTTCGCGAGACCGATCGATGTCCCTCGGGTGCCATTCCTCCCGCGTCAACGGTTTCCGAGTTACGGACCCAAAATAGCAAGGGGCGTTTTGCATCCCTATAACTAAGGAACGGAGATAGATATCGACGCGAGACCAACGCTAGAATCCGTTTCGCGTGACCCACTTTCGATTTCCGTAATAAAAAAATTTTCACCCCTTTGGACCAAGTATACGGGGGCCAAAGGGTGGGTCCTAGGGGGGTGGAGTACGGGACCAAAGTTGTAGCCCTTCGCGAGACCGATCGATGTCCCTCGGGTGCCAATCCTCCCCCGTCAACGGTTTCCGAGTTACGGACCCAAAATAGCAAGGGGCGTTTTGCATCCCTATAACTAAGGAACGGAGATAGATATCGACGCGAGACCAACGCTAGAATCCGTTTCGCGTGACCCACTTTCGATTTCCGTAATAAAAAAATTTTCACCCCTTTGGACCAAGTATACGGGGGCCAAAGGGTGGGTCCTAGGGGGGTGGAGTACGGGACCAAAGTTGTAGCCCTTCGCGAGACCGATCGATGTCCCTCGGGTGCCAATCCTCCCGCGTCAACGGTTTCCGAGTTACGGACCCAAAATAGCAAGGGGCGCTTTGCACCCCTATAACTAAGGAACGGAGATAGATATCGACGCGAGATCAACGCCAGAATCCGTTTCGCGTGACCAATTTTCGATTTCCGTAATAAAAAAATTTTCACCCCTTTCGACCAAGTATACGGGGGCCAAAGGGTGGGTCCTAGGGGGGTGGAGTACGGGACCAAAGTTGTAGCCCTTCGCGAGACCGATCGATGTCCCTCGGGTGCCAATCCTCCCGCGTCAACGGTTTCCGAGTTACGGACCCAAAATAGCAAGGGGCGCTTTGCACCCCTATAACTAAGGAACGGAGATAGATATCGACGCGAAACAAACGCCAGAATCCGTTTCGCGTGACCAATTTTCGATTTCCGTAATAAAAAAATGGCAAAAAAGCTGGAACTCCGTAACCTAACCTGCGCCGACGGGGCATATCAGCAAGCCATGGTCCGGGCCCGGAGGGAGATTGATCTCCCGAAATTGGGTATCGACTCCCTTCGAGTCCGCGAGGCCGCAACGGGGACCATGGTGGTCGAGCTCACCGGGTCGGGTGAAAAGGACGGGCCGACGGCGGCACAGAGGGCTGACACCCTCTACGCGGACCTCCGTCGGGTATTCGCCGGGGAGGAGGCGGTCCGTCTCGCCCGACCCGTGAGGAAGGCGGAGCTGCGGCTCCGCAACCTCGATCGGTCCCTGGAGGCCGCCGATATAGCGGCGGCCATGGCCAGGGACGGTGGCTGCACAGCGGAGGACGTGCGGGTGGGGGACATCAAGTTCCCCACCCGCGGCCTGGGCACTGCATGGGTGCAGTGCCCATTAAGGGCCGCCAACAGAGTGGCGGCGGCGCGGGCCATCCAGGTGGGATGGTCCCGCGCCCAAGTTGAGCTGCTGGACAAGCGCCCCTTGCAATGTTTCCGTTGCTTGGAAAAAGGGGCATGTCCAGCAGCATTGCAGCAGCCCCGTAGACAGACGGGGCTGCTGCTACAGATGTGGCAAACCGGGGCACCTGGCGCGCGACTGCGCGGATAAAGTCAGGTGCCCGGTTTGCTCGGGACTGGGTCATCCGGCCGACCACAGGGTGGGGAGTGCAAGATGCACCCCACCCAAAAGGCGGCCGGACCGACGGCGGGAGATCCTCCCGGCAGCAAGTGCTGCGACGGGATCTCGGCCAGTCAAACTGACCGAGATCACCGCGGCGCCCTCCGAGACCCGCAAACGCGGGTCGGAGGATAGTGGGGCCTCCTCGGAGGCCCCGAAGGAGAAAAGGCCCCCTAGGGCCAAGGTGATGGCCATAACGCCTCCGACAACATTGTCGGAGGTAAAAATGGCCGATCTTGAGGGCCGTGATAAATAATGGCCCTCAAGATTTTGCAGGTCAACCTGAACCACGCTCGCCGGGCACAGGATTTATTCCTACATAGCCTGGCTGAGCGTGGTTTCGGGTTGGGGATCGCGGCGGAGCCATATTACGTTCCGGAAGCCAGTCCATGTTGGATTGGTGACCGGACAGGCTCCGTCGCGATCACGTGGAGAAACGACCCCACACTCCCGCCTTGCACACCAGTCGAGGCCGGGGCGGGAGTGGTGGTGGTCAAGTGGGGGCCCATCTCGGTGCTGGGAATATACATCTCCCCGAGTGTGGGCCTCGCCCAGTTTGAGGCGTTTTTGGACGGGGTGTCGGCATGTTTTCGCCGACAGATGCCCCGTCCAACCATCGTGGCCGGGGACTTCAACGCGAAATCGACGCGTTGGGGTTCCCGGTACACGGACGCCAGGGGCGAGGCCCTACAGGATTGGGCGGCGGCACTCGGCCTATGTTTGATTAACACTGGGTCGAGGAGCACCCTAGTGCGGTGGCAGGGGGAATCGGTCCCGGACATTACGTGGGCCACCCCCTCCGCCGCACGAATGATAGTAAGTTGGCGGGTGGCAGAGTGCGAGACGCTCTCCGACCACCTCTACATAGAGGTGGTCCTTAATGCCACCCGCCACGGGGTGCTTAGCCGCTCCCAGGACCGGGGAGATGCCCGGCCGAGGAGATGGGCCCTCAAGAAGATGAGCCCGGACAGGCTGATCGCAGCCGTCCTTGCGGCCGACTGGCCGTGTCCCGGGGCGGAAGGGCGGGGGATTAATGATGAAGTTGAATGGTTCCGGGGCGCACTTCGCGACGCGTGCGATTTCGCGATGTCCCGGACCAACCCCCGCCCGCGGAGGGCGGCGTACTGGAGGTGCGAGAGGAAAAAAAAAACTCCCCTCTTTCCGCGATCCCCTCTGGACATATCTGTGTCAAACCGTCGAAGTCCTATTGTTCATATGCCATTCGGCGGTCCAACAGTCCTAACCTGACTCCTCCGTAATCCGACCAAAACCAGCCTATCCATCACCTCCTCTTTCCACCCCCCTTTCCCCCCACCCCCTGGCTCCTGCCCTTCCCTCCACCCTCCTTACAACTCTGTGTGTGTGTATGTGTTATCTCTAGTCCAATTGTTTATGTATATATATGTTTGTATACTAATGTGTGTTGTGTATCTTTCCCCCTATGTTCCCTTCCCCCCCTTACGGTCCCAAAAAGGGACAATCTCGTCATACGAGACCCCTCTGAGCCCATTTAATTAATAAATAAACCCACTTTATAGTGTACCCTGTAAGTATAGTATTCGTCTACCCTCCCTTTCCCTCCCTTACTTCCCATCCCATTCTATTCCCTATCGCGAATTCAAATTTTTTATTAAGATAATAAGAAACAATTCGCGCCAAGGAAGAAATGAATCGAGGCTAGTCTTTTTATCGCCCACGCGATACTCCACCCTATATGCTTCCAAGCATCGATCTAAATTGCTTTCAGCAATTCAGATGACGCTAGAGGAAGAAATATCCCTAGGCGACATATGGATTGATTCGCTTTACGTCTCAATCACTCGTGTCGCTATCTTCCTCAGGACTAAGATTTCTGACTCTCTCTCGTCTCCTCTCTTCGTCCTCTTTTTCCCTCATCACCTTCTGCACGAACCCTGCAAAGATCGCCCAGTTGTTTTCCGAACTACAGGCAGCCTCCACAACGCTCGCCAAGGTAAATTCCCTAGTTAATCCTAGTGCCCTCTTTAATCTAATTCTATCTGGGTCCCATGCCGGACACTCCCTCATTGTGTGCATAACGTCATCTGGATCTTCCCCACAGAAATCGCAGCATCTACTGTCTCTTTTCCCAATACCAAAAAGGAATTTCCCAAAACACCCGTGCCCAGAAAGGACTTGTGTCAGATGATATGATAAACTACCGTGTTCGCGGTTCAACCAAATTTCGAAACTAGGCATTAATGCAAGTTTCGTGAACTCACCTGAATGATTGGGTAACTCTAGGTATGCGCGCCATTCGTTGAGCATAATAGTTAGTTCATACTCCCTAGTGATATTCCTGATTTCTCTAGAGTATGTGCCATTGTTCCTGTGCTCCTTGATATGTTCGTAAATGCGTTTGCGCATTGGTGCCACGTACCTTAGTGGTGGAATCCGAGCCAGCAGTAACGCCGCATCCCCAGAGACGGTTCGGTATGCCGAGATAACCCGCTGAGCAATGGATTTCTCCAATCTTACTAGTGACTTTAAGAGTTTACTAGACGCCAACGCATCCCCCCATACTGGCGCTCCGTAGAGCAATACTGACGTGACAACATTTGCATAGAGGCGCCTGCGTTTTTCGTCAGGTCCCCTGAGATTAGGCATTAGCCTGTTTAGAGACCTGATAATCTTGTTTGTCTTTTGCTCCGCGAATTTAAAGTGGTCATTAAAACTCCACCTAATATCTATTAATATCCCTAGATATCTCCTGGAAGACCCAAATTTAACCGTGTTATCTCCGATTATCAACGATTCGGGTAATCCAGTCGACCTCTTTGGATGAAATAGTAGAGCCTCCGTTTTATCTGCAGCCACCTCTAAACCCAACTCAGCAATATAATTAACCACCCTAGTGACAAAAACCCCGGCTTTTAGTCTGGTATCAAAGATATCCAACCCGGTTACAATGATTAGAGTGTCGTCTGCATAACACAAAATAAAACAATTATTTTCCTCATCCGCCATGTCCAGGACGCTATTAAATGCAATATTCCACAGAATAGGCCCCAAAACAGAGCCCTGAGGAACACCAGCCTCCATAGGTCTCCTACACCTTGTACCGTTTTCAACGACATAAAATATTGATCTGTCAGACAGATACGCATCTATGATCCTCCTTATGTACAGTGGAAAGTTCTTAATTTCTAAGGCCCTGCGCACAATCCTCCATGGTATACTATTGAATGCGTTCTTAATATCTATTGAAACCGCGATCGCGTATCCTCCTCTGTCCACAATAGAGATTGTAATATTTTTAAATTTTACCAAAGCGTCACAAGTTGAAAGACCCTTCCTGAATCCAAACTGGTTAGGCGCAAAGTCCGAATCTGGATATTCTACCTGCCAGTCAAAAATTCTGTTGGCAATAATTCTTTCGAATGCTTTCGCAATTTCGTCTATCAGACAGATCGGTCTAGCCTTAGGCAACTCGTTTAGGTTAGCGTTTCGGTCACTACTACCCCCCTTTGGAATCAACACTAAATTGGCTGCTTTCCAGGATATCGGGAATTCCCCTAGCGAAAGACATTGATTAAAGAGCTGTCTAATAAGTTCTAAGAATTCTTCCGATGCACGCTTCCATAGAGTGAGCCTAAAGCCATCCGGTCCAGGAGCCTTCGTGGAAGGAGATGACCTCTTCCTGATGACTCTGTCTACCTCCGCAATCGTTATGTTCCAATCTTCGGACCAGACAAGGGTCGACCAATCATGCGCTACATCAGCCCTAAGGTTCCTAGGGAATAGTGTACTCAATAAAGCCTCTAGGCTTTCTCTATCTAGAGTTTCCGTTAATGCAGGAGCCGCTAACCTCAATTTACCCAAAACCAGCTTATACGGGAGGCCCCAAGGGTCCCCATTAATAGAGTTCAACAATTCCTGCCATGCTGTCGCTTTTAATTTGTTAATTTCGGCTCTTAGTTTTTTACGCTTAATTTTATAGTCTATACATAATCTAGCGATGATCTCCTGAGAACGTTTCCTCTTTTTGGCTTTTTGCAAGAGTCGTCTCGCCTGCAAACAGTCCCTACGCAGAACAGCAGCGGATTCCTGCCACCAATACGCTTGCTTCCTCGGTCTTCGTGGTCCAACCCTCTTCATAGCTGCATCGCAGGCTTCTTCCATTGTTTTATCAAGCCATTCTGCGAATTTATTCACGTTCAATCGTGTCTCCATTTCCGGGCCTATGCTTCTCCAGATCAAAACCGCCTGAAAAAGATCTTCGTCTAGATTCCTGGTACTCCATCTACGTTGGAGTGATCTATTTGGAGGTAACTCCGGGAGCTCCAAACAAAGATCAAAGGTTATGTAATTATGATCCGACATTGACTCAATATCCTCTCGCACCCTCCAGTTCCTAACAAATCGAAGTAGATCAGGAGATGTCCATGTTAGATCCACGATGGAACTTCCCTGAGGCCTCACGCATGTTGGTATTTCTCCCCTATTGCCAATACGGAGATCTTTCTCTGCCGCCCAGCAAGCTAAAAGGCGTCCTCTTCCATCTGTAGTAGGCGATCCCCATAGTTCTGCCTTTGCATTGAAATCGCCACAGATGATAGTTTTATCCGTTTTAATTAATAATGGGCGCGATAATTCATTTAAAAGGTCATTGTACTGTCTTAAGCCCAAATTAGGCGAAAAGTAGACTGATATCATCAAGTAAGAGCCACAGAGTACAGCTACAAAGCCAGGACCAGCACAGGCTAATTGGCATCTATATTTCATCAAGTTGGCGTTTATAAAGATAGCAGCAGCATCGTCCAAGCTCCTGAACCAATTAGCCGAATTGGGAATATAACTAGGTTCGGAGATTAATATTACACTAGCCGAAATTTCCCTAGCCTGGTGTAAAAGCAAGTCCATAGCACCTGGACTCCTATTCACATTCGCCTGTATGAATTTAATTGACATCCCTATTTACTGTATTACCTCCTTGAGAATCAGGGCCTTTTGTGTTAAAATTAGTCCTAAGCCTGCTAACCTTACTGTCCGCTTTACAGAAGTTGGAACCGAGTCTGTGGTTCGGATCCTTACCTTCTTCAACGCAGAGCTTACACACCGGGGGGGAACTGCAGTCCCGAGCTAAATGGTTAGGTTCTCCACATCTGAAGCACAGCCTGCCAAAATCCATCCCAGACGTACATGCCAGCCTTACATGCCCAAATTTCCAGCATCTGAAGCATTGCACGGGCCTAGACTCCAAGAGGTCCACTCTAGCCAGGGTCCATCCAATCTTGATCCTCTTCTTGTTAGATATCTCGATTGCCGCCGACAGAGGGCATTGTGCCCAAACTGTAAACAGCCCATTTCACGTGGGCCTAATAGGACCAGTCTTGATATCTTCCGTTCTACATCCCCCGTCTTTAGCTATAACATCCAGCACTTCGTCTCTGGTTACTGAATCATCCAATCCTATTAATCGGATTTCCCCCTTAATGGTTGGTCTTGCTATCTTGGCTTGATCTTGAAAAATGTCTCTTAATTTCTCCGCCAGAGCATCTGCATTGGCGGATCCCTCAGGCCCAAGGATCTCTATGATCATACCACCGTTGGCTGCTTTCCTGATCTTGGTCGAGTCAATTTTCAGATCTCCTAATGAGACTCCTAGTCTTGCTTTATTTAAGACCTCTGCGTAGGTAAGACCTTCTTTTTTGGTAGTAACAAGGATCGCAGCCGTTTTAGGTGGTCTCCTAGTTCCTAAATTGGCCTTCACTTCTCTATTTTCAGCAATCGTTTTAGTAGTATTGCCTAAGTTTCCCGCATCTTTTCTGGTCCCAGAGGCGCGATCAGAGTCCTGTTGATATCTCCTGGCTCTTGTCTTACCTACTACTTTGCTCCATTCTTCTTTGTCTGCAGAATGTGAGGGTCCTGCAGTGGTACTCAAATTTTCTAAATTATCTGAGTTCGGATTACCCATGTTGCCTTTATTTATTCCCTCTTTATCATATCTAAGGGGGATCAGTTGAACATTTGACTTAATCCTCGGTCTAGGTCTAGGAGTACGCTGGGGAAGTGGATTCTCCTTGTGTGGTTTAGAGTCACTTCCCGTTTCAATACTTTCAAGCTTACTTCGTTTTCTTAGCTCAGCCCTTCTCCTGACTAATTCCTTAATTTGCTTATTAAAATTATCTTCTGTTTCTTTTGTTTCAGATCCAGGTCCAGCCCTCTTTGGAATTGCAGCCGCCGTCGCCGGAGGATCTTCGGAGTTAGTTTCCATGTGTGAAGATTCTTTTTCATCAGTGGGTAAGTCCAATACCTTTTTGTTATCCTTAGCCCTGTAGATTGTAACTTTTTCTTTTTCAGGTTCGATTATCGGTTCTTCTTCTTCTATTTCCTTGCCTAATGCTTTTTTAAATTTATACTGGGTGATGCGTAGAGACTCTCTTGCCTTCCTTCTATCCTCTTCCAATTCATCCTGCTTGTCTCTAAACTCAGAGACTTCTTTTCTGAGCTCTTCCACTATAGCTCTCATCTCTTCAAGTTCTCTTTCTCTTAAAATATCCTTCAATTTTAGTTTCTCTATCTCAGCTGTTAGCTCTCTGTTTTTAATTTTTAGATAGGCAGGATCCCCGGAGGCTTCAGATTTGAAGATTAGAGTGTTGATTACCTCTTTAGCTCTCTCCAGATCTCTCCTCATCCTTCCACTTATACCTCCTTGTAGATTTCTGCTCCTTGCTCTCATATTTTCAATTCTCTCTAAACAATCTAGGCCCATGGCCCCCACATTAGTCGCCCCCATAATCTTCAGATCTTGCGGGGCAAAATCCTTATTTGCTTCTTCCTCGTCCGAAGAAATAATGATTCTATTTGATTTCCTCGATCTTGTTTTCAGAGATTCTAGGGATTTTCTTCTTTCGCTCTTGGATTCCGATTCGGAGCTCCTTGCGGTCTCCACAGACATGAGCGACTCCAAAGATGAATCCCCGGCAGTGACTTCAGCTTTAGGATTAGTGGATTGAGCCCTCTTTTTCCTTGGCCGGAGTTTCCTCAGGTTAATTTTCTCTTTTTTACTACCGCCTTTTTCCTCATCACTGGGAGTGATTACATCCGGAGATGTTTTGGCTTTCCTCTTGCTTTTACTACCAGGCTCCGGAGTTACCTCTTTTCTAAAGCTTCTATTTAGCTCCTGCTGATGTAATATAATTCCCATAGGAGAGGAGCAATCGACAAAAGTCGTCATCTCTAACGGATCTTCAGATATCTCGACGGTAGCATGTTTATCCTCCACTCCCGTCGGCAGTCGTGGAGAGAGCCCTTCGTTGGATGAAGACGAACGAGCCTCAGGGACCGTAGGGCTCGTCCGCCTGTCGCTGGAGGTCCGACTCTCCTGCGGCGGTAACTTTTCTTTTCCATTTAAATCCATGTCCATATTAATTAATTCTTGGTTTGTTGTTCGGGGTGACCTTCCCCTAGGACGACTAGCTTCACCGCGCCTGCGAGCTCGTCCTGCCCGTTCCATTGACAAAAAGCCGTCCGTGAGAAAATCGTTCGAATTGTCCAATAGTGTAGCCAAAGTCGTCATATTATCTAGTTTAGAGGAGGATGGAGACACAGACCACCTACCGGAGTCCTCACACCTCCTATCTTCTGAAACATTTTCCATCCATGTGCGGTCTCTTCGGTGATAGTGTTCTAGGGAAGAGAGCAGTTCCCTAGGTTCTTTAAGATCCGTAGCGGATTCCTTTCTTGCTATTGCAAGTTTCAGGTTATCAATCTCATCTTGCAAGTTCTCAATTTGCTCCTCTTGTCTGTTCACTTTAGACATAATATATTTCCGAGCTAAATTTAGTTTGTTCATAACTATGGATAAATCATTAATATAAGTGAGAACCGTGTCTATCACCAAGTGAATCCTCGTTCTGTTAGAAAAGGTGTTATCACCACCCAAATCTAGTAATATTTCTAGTATCTTGGTAATTTCTTCCGGTGTATCCTTAATGGTTGAGCAGAGCTCTTGACTCCCTCGATGATAAGGGTTGTCATTCAGTATCCTTTTGTCAGAAGTCTCCAAAGTTTCCGCTTTAAATGAATCAGTATTTTCCTCCTCTTCCTTGGTTAGCCCTACGCATGATGACGACGGGGGAGGATCAGGGTCAAGAACCCTCCTCTCGCCGAAACCTGAGGATTCCGAATTCCCCTGGTTTGGTAAGTTCAGTTTACTTGGTTTTCTGTTCATTTTGTTTTAATTCATAACTGCTTATTCTAAACGACCGTAATCTACCTAGTGAATATCCCCAGGAAATCCCGGACATAGAACGCAGTCACTCGCCTAAGCTTTACGTAATCATAGGTGTTAGTTTGACTACTCCACTTAATATACGATATAAAATCGCGCTATCATCATTCCGATGCGATTAATCTATGTGAGTGTATAAGATCGAGATATATAAACAAATCAATTCTTTTTTAATTACGGCCTATTTAATTTGTTATTAATACGCATTAAACATTAAACGGCGGGGCGACTCAACCCCAGGCGAGAGCGGCTTCGGCAAGCGTCATTATTGTCTTCTAATCCACCTCAGTGACCATACATCTACTTATAGCCGCCATTTTAGGTCGAACGAAGCTCGGCCAATCAGCGTACTGCATTTAGTTACTAGATCAAATCTAATCAATCAAACGTTTTCAATTATGCCCGTATTACAGGTATTGACGTCAGGCAATTCCCCACAGTTTCACCCAAGGCATCACACCCCCGCCGTGAAATACAGCTGTCATCTTGGCCAGAGTACAGCCAATGAGCTTATTATATCAAGCTTACAACTAGGCTTAAGCTTAAAACTAGGCCTAAAGCTAAAGCTAACCTAATATGCGCATTTCTTCCAGCAGATCAGATTCACCCTATATAATTTTTCTTTTATTTTGTATAGGGTAAGACAGTTATTCTATTCTTCAGTGTTATTTTCTTAATCCCGGGTTCGTAGAGATACAATTATTTAACCGTTATTATTTAATCACCTCAGTCCAAAGCGAACCAGATAAAATGAAGTGATAGCAATCATTTAGTTACTTGCTTGATTCTATCAAAGTTCAAAGCATCATGATCAATATGACTTTATCAATATACACAAAAGACAAACAAGGGTCAGTCTCGATCCATTCAAAGTTACTATCATTTATGATTCTACAATTATTGCCACCATATTCTAAATGTGCAGTATTACTTTGTATATGAAATAAAATATGCACCTTAACTATGTACATACCTTGCAGATCCGATATCCCTGTCGAGGTGCTCCATCCGATCAATTTTAATGGGGAAAATAAATTCAACTCCATTATATGTATTCTTTATTTACATTTGTCAGTAAAGATCAGAATCATAACGCAATTATGCAAAAATAAAACAGCACAAGCGGTACGTAGTTGTTACATCCCATCACCATCATACTTAAAATTACATATCAACAAAACATAAAACAAGAAACAAAAGTTCAATTCTAGTTTAGGGTATAAATTTCACCCAGCTTGTATTTAAGTTGTTAAAACAACAAAATTTCACCTAGGATCTTATTGTTCTTTAGTTAGCGTTGACAGGTTTTATTACAATTTTTCTTTTCGTTTACTTATTTTAAGCACTTTTATATTGAAATTAATTAAATACCTATTACTCATACAGTAACAGCACCCAAGTATTTTACCGAATCAAATCAAACTATTTATTTCATCCAATGTCTCTCATTATTCCAGTTTCATTACAATTTCAAGACATCTATTATCTTTTAAATGTCATAAATATGATAGTTATTAAATACCTAAAACTTTAACAGTCCATCCTCAGCTCAAGTGATTTACTCACATGGTTTAAATCAAATTTGACTTGCTGGTTTTAAATCCCCCTGCTTAATTGGATTGATTTACTCCAAACAATAAATAGCTTATGATTCTATATATTAATTAAATTCAACTATAGGTATTATACCTAAATGTTATATTCAGTACAGTGCACTCGGGTTGACTTAAGGCACACCATTTTCTTATTTACATTATCGCCGTTACTTATTTTAATAATGCTTTCTAAATCCTTATTCTTATTCCCCTTTTTTAATAACTTTACTAATAGCGGGAACTGATAATTTGATTAATAAGAATCTATATATTATATCAGTGATAACTAACTCACTAGTGTTAACATTATTAAATTTTATTAGTTATCAATTCCCTTTTATCTCATATCAGTAATTTCTTACAATAATGTAGCGCAGTACCGCAGTACAACATAATATCTCACTCAGGAGATTTCTATAACCCACATACTGTTTCTTTAAATCTCAAAATGCTCATATTTCAGCAGTCCGCCTGCTCGACACAAACATCTTTTTAAATTAAGTCAACTAATTAATTAATAATTTATTATATTCGTGAGTAAGTTCTATAGTATAATCACATTTAGCCACAAATCAAAGTCTATGATTCCCAGTCATCTAAAATGTAGATTTAAGAGTTTAGTATTGTAATATAATCAACTGAGTGAGTAACTTATTCATTTACATATATAATTCATCCGTCCATACAAAACGTAAACACAGACGCCGTCTTCCAAGTGACCAAAAACTAAATTAATGTAGTCACATGAATGGGCATCCATTTTGTTTTGCTTTATCCTTCTTTTATGCTATAACTTTCACCAATGACAGAACATAGCAATCTCCTTTAATGAGAGTCCATATATTAAATCAGCAGTATTTAATTAATTAGTATCAGCATCTCTAATTATTATTCTTTATCAATTCCATATTATTTATTATCAATAGTTTCTTATAGTATCAGCATAGTCTAGGGATATATTATCCCATTGAGATTCTTATATCCCAACATCTTTAAAGTATAGATTGACTTATTTGTCGGTTATTACCCACTCTCTCCCTACTATTATTTCTAATTCCATTAATAATAATTAATCAATCATTAATATAAGGGTATCTATTTCTTTTTCAAATCTCAAAAGTGTTTTCAAATCTCAAGAGTATCGATAATTATTTTCACAATCCATCCGCCCAAAGCAAGTCCCTCCAATTATCAATTATCAGTTAATAAATTATAATATTCATATTTGGACTCCGATTCATATTATAATTACATTTAGCCATAAAGCCAAAATCTGTACTTCTTTAATCCTCTTAATGTATAAATTTAAGGATTTAAGAGTTTAAAATTTTTAAGAATTTAAGAATTCACGAATTTAAGAACTCACGAATTTGAGAACTCAGGAATCTAATATAGTCAGCTGTGTGCATGAAACTATCCATTTCATGTATATTTATCTAACTTGCTTTATCACTCTTTTGATTTTCCTTGACACATTCTTTCAATACCTCATACGCTGTTCATACCACACAGTACAGACGCAACGCAGCGCGGTTTTCTAATAACACCATATATATTGAGTTCTAACACACCAAAATCACATTCACATTTCCCAAGTACGCCAAGAATCTCGAACCTTCAAGTATTTAGTTTCAAAGGTTCAATACAATCACCTGAGTGGGTAAAAGTTTTTCATTCATATATAATAGTAACAAATTTCATTCTTTATTGGCATCGACTTCACCAATTATCATTATTTTTCAATTTCATATCATCCAGTATCATTAATTCCTCATGATGTCAATTAAATTAAGAATAATGTTCCACTCAGGAGATTTCACAACTCGACATTCGTGTCGCACAATACTTCCACATTTCCACTAACACGCAGGTCCACTACAAAGTCCTCCATTTCTCTCAGTAGGACGATGATCCTTATATGGACCCATATCCCTTGTCCATTCCATCACGTTACATATTCCTAGAAACACAAATACCATTAACATACCGTAAACAGTTGTACAATAAACTCCTCAGGCAGTCATATACATGTTGCTAAAGTAGTTCAGCAAAAAATACTTAAAAACATTCATTCATGTGCGCATTCCCCGAGCGGGTCCATCTAAATATTGTTGTCGTCTTTTAGTAGCAATGGCAATAATAAATAAATAGCAATGATAATAATGATAATAAACCTATATTATATTGCCTTGCATCGCATTGCATTATTGGCAATCAACAGTAGTAGTGTATATTCAACGAATATGGTATAAATAAATTCCGTCTTAAGTTTCGCCTCAATAGTTACTAAATCTATTGACGCGTATTTCATCAGCTATAGTGTAGTCTAATCCTGATGTCAATGCGTAAACATTCCATGTGCTATGTCAGCAGTTTTTTCCAGTATACTATCAATACAAAGAATATGTTTCCACTCAAGAAACTCACACACTCAATGGTACTCAAATATGTATTAACTCAACGTTATTGATTCACCCCGACATTTAATTATCTGTAAATTTCAATACGTTTGACTTATACCTTAGTACCCCACAGATATTATCACAATTCTTTAAGGGGGGAGACACGATGTATGCCCCTGCATCTTCGCAGTGCTTAACATGTGTGGATCCGATAAGGGGTTCCTCCACCTCTTTTAGATAATTCTCAGATGTGTTTTTATGGCCCTTTACATTTGCCATATATTGTAAATTTCAATTTACAGCGTGATGCCTAAAACATAAATACATCAATTACACAAGTACCCAACACATAATCACCAAATGCACATAATATAGAACATCTAGGAGTGTCAGCAGAATGCAGATAGCATTCGCCCACACCCCTACACCGCGTCCTGAGACCATTCATCGAAGTACAATCATCTAAGGCAGGTAGTCACCACATCAACATACATTAAGAAGCTTGTTGTTAATTATATAATTTTATCAATTCTCCATGGATAATCAATCACTGCAGACTTGTGTACTCTCCTTGTTTGCGCTTCCGGCGATCCATCAGCTGCAGCTTCGCTCTTTGGCTCGCAATAAAGGCTCGAACACCTCATCGAGATCGACTAACCTCTCCGCTCGACACGCGTCACATGCTGACAGATCCAACATGGCGGTGTCAAGTAAAAGGAGCGACTCCCCAAACTGAACGCTCGCAGAGTGCGCCAGCCAATCCCGTGCGCCCATTAATCTTTGTTTTATTATATGAGCAGTATAGAACATTTAACATATTTGTTTCGTAGAATACCTCATGTGCAATATAAGCAACGTATTTATACGTGCATAATTTATAGTAACTATTGTTTTCATTGGCTTGGTTTTATTTAAATCTATGAATGGCCAAAATAGGACTAATCATTAAGTCGAGTTAATAGAACGAATCTCCTATCTTAATTAATACTTTCTGAGTCAAGCAACTTATTACCTCTCAGAATACTAATAAATTACACTCTAAACCATCATTATAGTAAATCAGCAAGATAAAACAGAGAGGCATCTTTAAAATTAAATTTAAAATTATTATCCTTACACTGCTCAAATTCATATTTCTCCTTCATCAATAAGCTGCTCCAATCATCTCATGCCAGTCGTCAGGACTCGCAAACAATGTATAATTCAAGCACAATAATACATTACCGTTTGCTCACCTTAAATCCAATTGCTAGCACCGTCCTGCCTCAATTCAGAAATAAATCCCAGTCATCTGAGGATAATTACCAGATCAGAATTTAATGGTATTCACCATGCCAGGTTTTATTCTCGACAGGAGACTTATGGCCTCTATCATTGACAATATCATTCCGATAAACTATTTTAACTGCATTATTATGTGCAATATTTTAAGAAAAATATAATAATGTATTCAGCATATACACAGATTGTTCGCGGATTCAAACTTGCACCAAAATAAAACAATAGTAAATTCATAGAAGACGATCGTCCATTTCACGTTCTTATGACGTCATACGATACGACGTGGCTCCAAAGGCCTTCCGACATATTGAGTTTTATACGCCCATGCAAGATCGATATATTAATACTTAGCTATAATTATAAACACTGCACAGAAGACAAAAACACCTTTAGACGTTAATTATTATACATATTCATACACTTAGGAGTCGCTCCGGGGCCCAGATCAAGTCACACACCGCATTTACTATGTCCTTAGCAAGATTTTCAGCTCTCTACGACCGCCATTACGCGCACACCTCGTGGCACAATTAATATTTAGCTTTATAATAATAAGTTAAAGTCGGAGCAAAAATTATTATTGCATCAATCGACGCAGAATCCTTTAAGACGCATTTCGGCACCTTTTTTTTCTTCGATTGGAGCACTTTAAAGTCACTTTACTCCTAAATGTAGGAGCACCGAGCTGTCAGTGGACTTAGTCTGTGGCCCATCCCGGAGCAACTCCAACCTAACCTTGAAGCCGGAAGGGAAAGACAACGCCGGAGGATCCCCGGGAGCCGAGGGGAGCGACCAGGCGCAGAAAGAGGCCAAAACCGCGAAGAAGCCACCTAGGTATAAGAGTGTGCAGAAGCAGGTCAAAGGGCCAAAGGGGAAGAGCACAGTAGTAAAAGTGCTCGAAAAAATCGGTAGTTCGGATGAGTCCGAAGTAACTACTGACCACGCGGAGTAGATATAGATTTTAGGTTAAGATTTTATATTTTTATACACTAGGTTAGATTAGTTACACTCCGCGCACACTGTCTACACATACACGCGAGTGTACACCATGTACACTTAACACATCTACACATGAGTGTACAATAGGTACACTCTATACACTTACACACAAGAGTACACTATCTACACCTTAACACACACCGGATCACGAACACTCACACTTTTACACTTTTACACTCTGAAACACCTACACACCGCGAGCAGCACGTTTACACTTCCGCTAGAACAAGTTTAGACGTGTATTAGAGAATAAGTCGTTACCATTTTATATATATATATATTTAATTATGTACTAATTAAGGACCTTTTATGATTGTCTGTTCATATTTCATGTTATTTTATTTTATACAAAGAGTTAATTTTAGTTTGCGTATATGACACAGACAACGCATGCGCAAGCGAGAGTGGGGGCTCCAGTAGTGGGGAGAGCCAAGTATAAGAAGCGATGCGCAGCGGCGCTCAGGACCGCAGTCGAAAAATCGGGGACGGAGACCACAACCGTCAATAACCACCCGTTTTTGTGAGTCCGTGAAAGGCCTTAGAGTTATAAGTGCTTTTTGGTTAGCCTTTTGAGATTGATCGCGATTACCAGTCTGCACATGCAGATTCGCGATAGACTGAAACATAGTACAAAGTTGTGTTAAGTTTTATAAGCTGATTAAGGTAGCTTAAGCGTTAAATATTAAATAAGTAATATACGCAATAATATACGCGACGTATATCTCCGTGCGGAGGAGATGCGCGCAGTGATAAAACAAAGGCTGTTAAAACAAAGTCTAAAGTTTAAATATATTATACAATTATATATTTCTAAATAACGTGCAAAGTTAATACTTACCTTTGAGTCCGTGAAATCCTGAGTCCTTGTTTCATCAAACGGTGTCCATTTGGTAGTCCGAGTCCTTGGGCGATAATCCAATCCAGCGGCGACCTGAAACAAAAAGAAAGGAACAGATTAGAAGATTTTCCGGGAAAGGGATACTGCGACGTACCTGGGAAGTTGCGTCATCCAGACCTGCACGATCCTGTCCAGCGGCCATCTTGGAGAGGCGCTGGAAGTCTTACACCTTGTTCGTTGGGGGTCAAACGAACTGGCGACCGTTCTGAAAAGGTAGGAAGAACCTTGTTTAATAGCATAATCTCCATCTCGACCGACATTGTCCGGTCACAGTATATTTGCCGCGATATCGGGAAAATAGTCGACGTTCTGGAAACCTGCGCGAGAAATACGAAGTCCGATATATGCATATTATCCGTAGGCGTGAACAGGTAATTGCCCAACAGAAAATAAACAATCATCCTTGTGTGGTGATAGTGTTTAGATTGACGACCGTGACAGGATGTTACCGATAAAGCTGTTGCGAGTTATAGAGTGTGAAACGCGGACCTTTGCGCGAGTTAAAGCGAGAAAGCCCGAATAAAACGTTTCACAGTGACGAAGTAACGCGGTAGCGAGTACGATCGAATTGCCGGTTTTAAGATATTCGCGAGCTAAGTAAAATTAATCGAGATGAGTGAGAAACGCGAAAATAATTCGGGCGCGAACGAAACACGCGAACCCGAGGAAGCTAGGCCAAAGACGCTTAGATCTCCGGTTAAACCGAGGGAAAAAATTAATACCCGTGCGCAAGCGAAATTTAGAAATAGAAATGCTGAAGGAACAAAACGATTGGTTCCGCAAGCGTATCGAAGAGATCGAAAGAAGGCAAACAAGCGAGTTCGAAGCGAGCAGCTTGCCGGAAAATTCGCGAACAGACGACAAAAATACGGAATCATTTCGCGACATACGCAGACGGTTAGAGAAGCTAGAGACGCGCGAAAGTGGAATCTTACCTGAAGAAAGAAATCGCGATAAAACAACGCGAGCAACGGGAGATTCTGCGCGGCCGGAAATTAAGGTGGGCAATAATACCGTAGTTAACGCGAAATTGCCAAAAGGGGGCTGGTTGAGAAACCCTTTCGAAGATTTACGATATTCAGGGCGGAATGATCCGCAAAACCCCATGAAGTTCCTAAATCGTTTCGAAAAAATGGCGGATTACGAAGAAGTCGGTTACGCGGAACAATTGTATTATTTCGGGCGTTGTTTGAGAGGCACCGCATCGAATTGGTTCGAAATACGCGAACTAGAAGACATAGAAGAGGCGAAATATGCCTTTAAAAATTACTTTTGGGGGGAAGAACAACAGGCGCGATTCCGGGAAGAGATTTATGCCGGAAATTATAGGCCTGATTCAAGTTTAACGATGTCAGAGTACGCGCTCAATTTATCGAAACAGGCGAAGTATTTGTCACCACCCATGTCCGAACATGAAATAATAAGGTGCGTGAAACGACATTTCGGGATGAATATAGCGCGCGAAATCAGACCATCGACCGTTAGAACGATCGAGGATTTCGTGACACTGTTAGACGAAATCGAATACGAACAAAAAAGATCGAGAAGATCGTTCGTGAGTTCGACGAATAAAGGAAAACCCTCAGTAGCAAACGTAAATTCAAGTAGATGGACCGTTAGAGATTCGTCGAACGAAGAAGCGGGAAGAACGCAAAAGAAATACGTATCAGATTACCATCGCGATAACGCGAACGCGCGCGCGAGTGGGCAAACGAAGTCGTACGATACGAAGGGATCGGATTACGGACGCGATAATGCCGGTTCGAACACGCTCAGATCAGTAAAATTTAACCGGGATAACGGTAAATTATATGAGAAAAATACGCTTACGATCGAGGAGCTGCCGGATAGCGATAGCGAGGTAAAAACAAGGGAGATAGTTCCGTTCAAAAACAGCGCGAGTAAAAATTGGGCTAAACAAACAACAATGGACAAGAATTTCCCATCTCGTAGAAACGTGGCGGTGATAGAGAGTAGCGTAGAAAATACTGAGTCTGATGGCGAAGATAAAAATAAAGAAATCGCGATAATACGCACGCAAGAAATATTACGCGATGTAGATGAGATCACGGAAGAGGATCAAGCTAAGATAAGTAAAAAATCATCGCCGTTCGTGTCGGTAGTGATTGGAAACCTGAAGGTAAAAACCCTAATGGATACAGGGTCTCAGATTTCATTAATTACGAAAGACATATACGATAGATTAACGAGCGAAGGTGTAGCTATGCGCATCATTCCAATAAAGAAATTCTCGCTGGTGGGAGCGTTTTCAGATCGCGGGCAATTAATCGCGAACAGAATACAAATAAGCTTTTCCATGTACGAGAGAGATTTTACGCATGAGCTGTACATAGTTCGTAATTTGTCGTATGACATGATTTTGGGGATGGATTTTCTTAGCGAACAGACAGCTACACTTAAGTGCGGGAAGAACTTTATAGTACACTTTCCCGAAAATAGATTATTGAAAATAGGGCTTAACGCGATAACCATAGAGGACGCGGAAGCACAAATGAATAAAATTCTAGCGAAATACGCGGAATTGTTTAAAAGCGAAATAGGTTGCGTAACGCATTATGCGCACGAGATAAAGTTGAATTCGGGAAGACCGTTCAAAGCGAAGACATATCCGGTACCCGAAGTGCACAGGGGCAAAGTAAAAGAACATTTACTTGCACTCGAAAGTGTAGGGATTATAGAGAGAGCATCTACGCAATACGTAAATCCTCTGGTAGTAGTAGTCAAAAAGACCGGTGAAATCAGATTGTGCTTGGACGCGCGGGAAGTCAATAAGAATATGACGAATGACCACGATCAACCGCCAACGATCGACGAGGTATTCCGTAGAATCGGAGATAAAAAATATTTCACTACGTTGGACGTGGCCAAAGCTTTTTGGCAGATCCCGTTAACGGCGGACAGTAAACAATTTACCGGGTTCAAATTTGATAACCAGACATACGTATTTCGTAGAATGCCGTTCGGGCTTAAAACCGCAGGAGCATCTTTCACTAGAGCTATGCGAAAAGCAATAGGAGACGAATGCGATCCATTCACGATTATATATCTTGACGACATATTAATTGCGTCAAGTACGCTTGAAGAGCACTTATTCCATTTGAACTACGTGCTCGAAAAACTACAAAATGTAGGTTTTAGACTGAATAAGGACAAATGTGAGTTCCTAAAGTCAAAGTAAATTAAATTCTTGGGTCATACGTTCGACCAAGTAAAAGCAGACATGAATACGGACACCAAATTAGCTATTCAGAATTTTGAACGACCGAAAAACAAGAAAGCACTCCAAGCTTTTCTTGGGTTGATAAATTGGGACCGACGATTCATCAAAAATCTAGCGTCAATGACGAGACCGTTAGAAAGCCTGCTTAAGAAAAATTCGAAATTCGAATGGACGGATGAGATTCAACGTTCGTTCGCGGACATTAAGCGAGCATTCAGCGAGGCGCCGTGTCTGTTTATCATAAGGCCGGGTTTAAAATTCGGGTTGTATGTAGACGCGTCGAAATACGGTTTGGGAGCGCGACTCTACCAATACAACGCGGACGAGCCGGATAAGCGATACACGGTAGCGTACGCGAGTCGAAGCTTAAAAGGTGCAGAAACGAATTACACTGTTACCGAAATCGAGTGTCTAGCGTTAGTATGGGCATTACGGAAGTGGCACGCGACACTACTAGGACGCCACGTAAAAATCCATTCCGACCACAGAGCGTTAAAGTTTATGTCGGCATGCGCGGACGATAGCTCTAGAATAGCGCGATGGATGGCGTTCCTGAGTGAATTCGAATTGGAGATATGCCACATACCGGGTGTCGAAAACAAGATAGCAGACACATTATCGAGAAATAACATTAAAAACGGTTTTATTAAGAAGGAAGGACTAATAAAACGCGTAGCGGCTATAAGAAAGCCAAACGACGTGACGGAAACGGCAACATGGGCGGACATGATCGCGGACGGGCAACGCGAAGACAGAGAATTGCAAGAACAAATTGCGGAAACACCGGATGAACTACCGTTAAGGGAAAATCTTGTTCGTGTAATTACAACGAGGGGGGAGCGTATCGTGGTACCCGAGGCCATAAAATGGCACTTAACAAAAAAGGTGCACGAATACCTTCTGCACTTCGGCACAGATAAGGTGATAGATTTCATCAACGGCTATTTCGTAATGCATAACTTTGAACGCGTAGCGAGGGACGTGGTAGCGTCGTGTTGCGTTTGCCAAGCCACGAAATATTACACGAGGCCAACTCGTGGAGTAGAATACTACGAATTACCGAGAAAACCAAGCGAGGTTATATCGATTGACCTGTTTGGGCCATTACCGCAAACGTCACGAGGTAATAAATACATACTCGTGGTCATGGATCAATTCTCGAAGTTTACGAAATTGTATCCATTAAAAAACCAAAAACTTGATTCAATAATTAACGCGTTGCAAGTAGAATACTTTAGTCGAATAGGTATTCCGAACGAAATATTGTCCGACAACGGAGGGCAATTCATTACGGCGAGATGGAGAGATTTTGCGAACGATATAGGTTTTTCCGTTAGGAAAACATCGCCGTATAACCCGCAATCTAACCCAGTCGAAAGGGTAATGCGAGAAATCGGGCGTATTATTAGAGTTTACGCGCACGATCATCAGACAAGCTGGGATAAAATAGTAGACCGAGCGGAGAAAACTATTAATTCCACGACACATAGAAGCACGGGATTCAAACCTGTCGACTTACATCCAGGTGTGGAGGAACCGTTGTACGTGGATCAAAGATTGAGACCATCCGATGCGACCGAAGAACAAAGTGATCAACGGGAAGCGGACGAGATACTCGATAAAAGAATAGAAACAGCGACGCAGACGCTGAAGAAAAGGGCGCAACAGAGAAAGATGCAGACGGACAAGCACGGGCAGGCGGAAGTGTACGAAACGGGAACAAAAGTGTGGATTAAACTCCATCGACGAAGTGACGCAAACCGAAGACTCACCAGAAAGATTCACTTGGTGTACGATGGACCACACAGAATTCGTCGCGAAGTGCGCAGAAACGCCTACGTGGTTGAAGATCTGGAAGGAAATGCCCTTGGAACTTTTAACTCTCGACAGTTAAAACCACATAGAGAGACGATATTAAGTAACCAAGTCGAAGTAAACATGATAAAGACTTCGAAAGAGATCCGATCGATTGAAATCGGAAGAATACAGAACTTTGCGAACGAAATGCGACAGAGTTCGGAGAAGGAAGAGGTGCAACCAGATAAGGAAGTGCAGATCCTAGGTGCAGAACAAGAAGATGCCAACAGCACGCAAGATGATGAGCGTACACCGACAGGCGATGGAAGAAGCAAAAAACACCCTAGAAAACGGAAATCACTAATCAGCGAAAAAGGAATGAGACACGTTTCAAGACTGATTAAGCTGGTGTCCGGGGAGAAGCAATGTCCATTCTTCGCGGGTCGTGTAGAAGGCATCGAAATGAAAGTCAGATTTGATCACAGAGGAGAATTTAACGTGATCACCAGTGCAGCGGTAAATCAAATTGAAACCGAAGTACGAGCACTGGAAAGAATAAAAGATTCAACGAGTATACCCGCGTACCTGAAAAGGGAAAAAAGGGTAAAATTCAAAGCAGTCAAAGTCGAAATGCTAATGTTCAGAAAAACAATCAACGTCGAGGCGATGATTCTGGACGGCGACGAACCATGCATCATGATTGCAAGATTGGCATGTCGTGAAATAGGCGGCAAGCTGAAAGAAGAAGAAGACGGTTTTCCGTTGACGAGATGGAGCCAACACCTGTCTCTTGAGAATAAAAGGAGACAAGAAGAAGAAGCGGAAATGACTCAGCCCACAGCTCGGAGGGAAGAGCAGCAAAGTGCGGGTAGTGCGCGAGATAGTGCATCAAAAGAGTCTGAAATCCGAATCGAAAGTGTAAAGAGTGCAGCACGAAAGGTGCACGAGAGTGCAGAAAGTGCGAGCGAAAAGTGTCAAACAAACGATAAGACACTCACGCGAGAACACTGCGAATCGCGAAATAAAAATAAAGTCGCGATAGAAACAATAGATTTAAGCTCAAATACAGTGCAAGTGAGGAACACTAAGAAAGCATTGAGCAAAACAAACAATAAAATCGCGGAAAGTGCGAGAAGCAAAGGTCGAAGCGAAATTAGCTTTAAGCCAAGCAAATGTAGCACGCCGTTAAAAGCATGCGACGGCGCGAATAAAAAAGACATGCAAAATTCAAATAGCGATAGATCTAAGAGAAGCGAGAAAGAGTTGCGTATGAAACTACGTACCGATGAAAGAAATAGCGTAGAAAACATTCAATTTAAAAAGACTCTGGATACGATAGAAAAAACTAGAAATAGTGCAAAAAATTTCTTTGGACAGCTAAAGTTAATTGGAAGAAACGAAAGGTACGTGGATTCATCCGCAGACACTCTAATTATAAGTGAAAGCGAAGTAGAGGAAGTAAACGACGAGGAAATCGTCGAAAAACAGAATTTAGATTTAATAAGAGACAATAAAGATACAAATAAAATAAACTACCCAAAACCCCACGGTAGTACTAAGAAAACCATAGATATCGAACTATGTGAAAAAGCGATAAACTTTAAGCAAAGAAAAATAGATTTTAAGAACAAACCTGTAAAATCTCCAAATCTAGGGAACCTAGGGACTTACCGTGAACGCGGCAAAAGCCGGTGCGCGTTCATGAAGATCGGCCCATTGATGACGTTCCAAGATGGCGGCGGCAGACACTCAGTCGAGTCGACATCAGGCAGCGGGTCAGACTACGTCACAAAAACGAGAAGAGAAAGGGAAACGATGGAGTCTCAGCAGGAGCTGGCAGAAAGATGCAAGAAAGAGGACGAGCTAGTTGCGCAGTTGCTAGCGAAGGCAAAGATCGAGGCCATTCAGGTAGCCCGACACGACCGCATGGCGACGTTACAGAGGTTAGTGGCGTCAAAAAATATCTCGGAACCACAAATATCAGTGGAAGAGATAGAAAAAATACAAGAAGAAGAAAGAAAAAGAACGGATAAGATCACGCGACAGATTTTTAGAGCGTATCAAGCCGAAAATCTGAACCGAACGTTCTACGACGAAACAGTGCTGACAGACGAAGAAGGAGAGCCAGCCTTCGAAATTGTTTCAATGATCGCGGTAAGACGATTAGGACAACAGAAAGAGCTAGTGAAGCCGATAAATATCAACATCACGCTAGACGGGAACACGCTAACTAAGAGCGTAAGGTTCATTGAAAAAGGTGATGCGGTAATTCCAGACGACATCACACAAAAATCAGACAAGGCAACGGAAACAAGTGACCAAGTTGTGACGCGAGTGAGCAAACCGAGAATAGTTCGCAACGTACAGGTTAGTTTGCCGAAACTGAGTGCAAAAGAACAAAACTTGGAAGCAAGAAACAAACCAGTGCTGTCCGAAACACAAGAGGTGCAGAAAGAGCAGATATCTACGCTCGAAACGACAGCGAAAAGGAAGCGGACGGAAAGTGGGGAGTCCAGCACCGACGAACACCCACAGAAGGAGCTTCGCCGAAGTTTAAGCTCCGGGCAAAGCTCCTTGGAAGGGGCCATGAAGCCGGAAGGGAAAGACAACGCCGGAGGATCCCGGGAGCCGAGGGGAGCGACCAGGCGCAGAAAGAGGCCAAAACCGCGAAGAAGCCACCTAGGTATAAGAGTGTGCAGAAGCAGGTCAAAGGGCCAAAGGGGAAGAGCACAGTAGTAAAAGTGCTCGAAAAAATCGGTAGTTCGGATGAGTCCGAAGTAACTACTGACCACGCGGAGTAGATATAGATTTTAGGTTAAGATTTTATATTTTTATACACTAGGTTAGATTAGTTACACTCCGCGCACACTGTCTACACATACACGCGAGTGTACACCATGTACACTTAACACATCTACACATGAGTGTACAATAGGTACACTCTATACACTTACACACAAGAGTACACTATCTACACCTTAACACACACCGGATCACGAACACTCACACTTTTACACTTTTACACTCTGAAACACCTACACACCGCGAGCAGCACGTTTACACTTCCGCTAGAACAAGTTTAGACGTGTATTAGAGAATAAGTCGTTACCATTTTATATATATATATATTTAATTATGTACTAATTAAGGACCTTTTATGATTGTCTGTTCATATTTCATGTTATTTTATTTTATACAAAGAGTTAATTTTAGTTTGCGTATATGACACAGACAACGCATGCGCAAGCGAGAGTGGGGGCTCCAGTAGTGGGGAGAGCCGAGTATAAGAAGCGATGCGCAGCGGCGCTCAGGACCGCAGTCGAAAAATCGGGGACGGAGACCACAACCGTCAATAACCACCCGTTTTTGTGAGTCCGTGAAAGGCCTTAGAGTTATAAGTGCTTTTTGGTTAGCCTTTTGAGATTGATCGCGATTACCAGTCTGCACATGCAGATTCGCGATAGACTGAAACATAAGTACAAAGTTGTGTTAAGTTTTATAAGCTGATTAAGGTAGCTTAAGCGTTAAATATTAAATAAGTAATATACGCAATAATATACGCGACGTATATCTCCGTGCGGAGGAGATGCGCGCAGTGATAAAACAAAGGCTGTTAAAACAAAGTCTAAAGTTTAAATATATTATACAATTATATATTTCTAAATAACGTGCAAAGTTAATACTTACCTTTGAGTCCGTGAAATCCTGAGTCCTTGTTTCATCAAACGGTGTCCATTTGGTAGTCCGAGTCCTTGGGCGATAATCCAATCCAGCGGCGACCTGAAACAAAAAGAAAGGAACAGATTAGAAGATTTTCCGGGAAAGGGATACTGCGACGTACCTGGGAAGTTGCGTCATCCAGACCTGCACGATCCTGTCCAGCGGCCATCTTGGAGAGGCGCTGGAAGTCTTACACCTTGTTCGTTGGGGGTCAAACGAACTGGCGACCGTTCTGAAAAGGTAGGAAGAACCTTGTTTAATAGCATAATCTCCATCTCGACCGACATTGTCCGGTCACAACCTAACCTAACCTTGAAGCCGGGGCCTACGATGAGTACGAGACAACCAAGGAATCCGGAAAAGCCTCCCAAACGGCCCAAGAAGTGCGAGAAACACCGAGGTGACAGAACGCACGGGGACAAACTACACAAGGACAAGACACGTGCCTTGAAGAGGCCCAATAAATTATTGATAAAACAGGGACTAAATATCGCGTTGATCATGCGACGAAAACGCATGAATATTATATATAAGATTTATAGGTTTAGACTATTATATTGGCTGATTATGCACGCATTAGAAACGATACAGATAACACACTCGCTACTCCACTTGCATGAAATGTGGAGAGCAATGTATAAAGAAAATAGAATAAGACTGTAAATAAGACTGATTAGTTTTAAGTAGTTTTAAGTTTTATATTTTTACACGAACATTTTAGAAAAACACGTTTATCTTTATGCAGCGCAACGACCTGTGATGAAAAAGGTGCAAAAATATAGAAATAAGTTGCTACACTCGAAGTGCAGCACTTCTGCACCTTATATGTACAGCAGATAGTATAGCAAAAATGTATATAGTATAGTCATAGACACGTAGTATAGATTTAGGTATAGTTTTTAAGGAAAATACGATCCGAGCCACTTTTTTGTATGTTACACCCGATGTACAGCGCTTGCTGTACATTGCCGAATGCGCGTGCGCGCGCATCAGAAAGGCGGTTCTCCGGAAGAAGGGGAAGCCGGAGAAGGGAGAACCAAGAGTGGGAAGGCGTATAAAAGGCCGTGCGGAGCGGCACTCGAGGCCTTTTTTCCCGACTAGGAAGCGCTGAAAGAAAACAAAACGTCTTCACGGGTTTTTTGTGATATAACAGAGGAATTATTAAAGAAGATAGTCGCGAATAGACAACTCTCGTGCGTTGAGAGATTCGCGTTAGAAGTAATATAAAAGGCAGTTTTATTTTAAACGAGAAACATCTCCGTAGTGTGGAGATTCGCGAGTAAGCGAACATTTCATAAAGAGATTGAAATATTTTCTCTTAAATATATTTATACTTTTATATATATTAAAAGTAGTGTGTTAGTGATTTAATCACCACAAACCTAAACTATCCTTACCTGTGAACGAGTGTCGATCCAGCGGCGTACAACGGGTAGTCCTGACATCCTGGGACGTTGATCCGACGAATCCAGCGGCGACCTGAAACAGAAAAACAGAAGGGATTAATTAACAAGCAGATAATTTGTCCAACAAAGTATCGTTGCACAAATAACGTCGTTCCGACGTATTCTCGAGGCGTCGAAAGAATTCCATACAACGGAAAGTCCAAACATCCTTGGGCGTTGATCCGGTGAATCCAGCGGCGACCTGAAACATAAAAGGAAAAGGGAATTAAGGATATTTCCTCGACAGCCAAGCGGAGAAGCAGTGGCGTTCAAACCAGCGTGATCCTGACGCTGTGCAAGCTGTCCGACGGCAGACCTGACGGGACTTCGTCCAAGGGCATCCCTTGTTCGTTGGAGGTAAAACGAACTGGCGACCGTTTAAATAAGGTAGGAAAACCTGCATTTAATGTAATTTTCTCCATCTCGTGTGTTTAGTCCGGTCACAACCTAACCTTGCAACCGGAGGTTACATCCGACCCACCATCCGGGCAGCAGCCAGGCGCGGAGGCAGCGTCTGAAACGACAAAGCAAATCGTCGAGAGGAAATCGCCGATTTTAACCGTAAAGGCCGACGGATATAAATTTGTGTCTCGCGAGTCAAGCGACGACGGGAGCGGCCGTAAGAAGATCCGGGTGATCCTGGAGAAGGTCACCGCCAAAACCGACTCGGATAGCGATAGCAGCTGGGAGCCGGGCCGAAAGAAGAAGTCGACCAAGCGAAGTGCGCGAATGTGACGTGCGGCCGACAAAATGAACATATACGCGACGAGACTAAGATCGCGTAAACGCGTGACGTGACACGCGCGCGTACATAGCTGTAAGGTTATGTTTTATATATATTTTATATATCGCGTAAAAGTACGCGTGTGTTATATTTTGAGCGTGCAAAAAGGACACGCGTAAATATATATATCTAGTCAGCATGCATGAGAGCATGCGAAACGGTTATTTATCGTGCGACGTTTTATGTTTTATATCGCGTTCGAGAATGCGCGATCATTTGCGATGTATTATTTTATGTTAAAACTGCGTGGAAATATCACAGGAACATTGCCTGTATCACGCAGAGCTCGAAAGTGCAATTCGGTGGAACTGCACTCGAGGTGTAGAACTTCTGCACCTCTTTGTACATAAAGTATACCTAAGATATATATATTTATAACACACCCTGTATATAGTCTATAATATCTAAATTTTAAGCATTTTTAGTTTTAAGCACACCCTATAGAGTTGGGAGCTACAGGGTGTACCTGGTGCATATACTATAGCGTAGCATGCGCGCGCACCCAGGAGGCGTTCTCAGGAAGAGAAGGGATTCCGAGAGCGGGAGAACCCGAAGAGTGGGAAGAATATAAAAAGCAGTGCAGAGCACGTCTCGAGACCTTTTTTCCCGGGAACCGAGTGTCAAAGAAACATACGTCTTGCGGGTTTTTGTACTTAAAGAAGATAAAGGTGATAGTCGCGAAGAAAAATCACTCATATGTCTAAGAGATTCGTGATTCTAGTAATAGAAAAGGCAGTAATATTTAAAATAGAGCGCGATAGATCTCCGAGCTGTGGAGATTCGCGAGAAACAGTGAACTTTATAGAAGTTTTATATATTTTATATATTAGTTTAAATATATTTATATATTTATATATTTAAACAAGTGTGAAAGTAATTCACTTACCTAAAAGTCGCGAAATCCTTTCCTGTCCGTGTGTCGATCCAGCTACAGCCAGCGGGTAGTCCAGTAATCCTTGGGCGTTGATCCGGCGAATCCAGCGGCGACCTGAAACAGAAAGAAAGAGATTAACAGCGAAAGAGGAAAATTCCTAAGCAGCCAAGCAGATACGCAGTGGCGTGAATAGCAGCGCAACTCAGATGCTGAGCATCCTGTCCGACGGCAGACCTGACGGGCGTCGTACGAGGACATCCCTTGTTTGTTGGAAGGTTAAACAAACTGGCGACCGTTAAATAAGGTAGGAAAATCTGTATTCTGTGAAAAATTCTCCATCTCGAGTTGTTTGTCCGGTCACAATCTAACCTTGAAGCCGGAGACCAACTATGAGGACCGGGCAGAGCAGAGGACTATCTACGCGAGCCGAGAACCCTTGGAGCCTGAAAAAATCGTCCAGGAGGACGGTAAGACGCGAGGTGTCTAAGAGACACCGAGTAGAGAAAGCGTGCAAATGCATGCGAAAAAAGGGCAAGGCACAGAAAGCAAAGCGCATGAGAAAGTTGCCGTTCCGCGTAAGCCCGAATATAGCGCCAACTATGAGGCGTAAGCATATAAATATTATGTACAGGATATATAGGCTAAAATTAACAAATTGGTTTGTTGTACATACACTGGAAACGTTGCGAACAACGTATTCGCTTATTAGCTTGCATGAAAGATTGAGTATTTTATATAAGCGGAATGTAAATAAAGCGCGCATAGAGTTTAAGAATAGAGTCTTAAAACGAACTAAATTTGTAAGATAAATAACGGCAAACATAATTGTATAAAGTTTGAACGAAAATGCAGCAATCAAAGAACTGCACTTAAAGTGCAGCGGATCTGCACTTTTTAGCACATAGTATAGATTATAGCAGAGTATAGATATTTAGTCTTAAGACACCCTGTACAGTTAGATATACTTAGTTTTAAAGGAAATGCGATCCGAGCAAGTTTTGAGCAGCTACACCCGATGTGCAGCACGTAGTATAGGTGCATACACTATAGCGTAAGATGCGCGCACGTCCCGGAGGCGTGGTCGAGAAGAGAGGGAAGCCCGAGAGCGGGAGAACCCGAAGAGTGGGATGAATAAAAGGCGATGCAGAGCATCAGTCGAGGCCTTTTCCCCGGAGAACCAAACGTGCGAATAAAACATTACGCGGGTATACTGAAAAGGAATAAGTCGCGATTTTAAGAGTCTCGATACATACGAGATACGCGACGTTAAATAATAAACGGCCTTTTCCCCGGAAATCTAGAAAACCGAGAAATCGTTTTTACGGTTATTTGTATATCGCTGTTAACAAATCTTTTCGTATAAAGATACGCGTGTGTACTAGAAAAGGACGGCCTTTTCCCGGATAACCAAGCGTTCATTAAAATACGCCAATCGGACTTAGAAAAGGAAGAGAGTCGCGAAATAACAATCTCTGGTGCGTGCATGAGATTCGCGACAGATAGTAAAATAAAGGCAGTTATTTTAATCGGAAACGGAAGCGCGATTATATCTCCGAGTTGTGGAGAGTCGCGAGAAAACTTTCGCGAACACAGAGTCACGTTTATATATTTATAATATCTTATTAAATATATTTTATACTTTTATATAGTAAAAGTAACGTGAGTGTGATTTACTTACCTCGAAATCGCGGAATCCTTGTCCTGTGTCCGTGTGTCGATCCAGCTTTGTCCAGAGGGTAGTCCATTAATCCATGGGCGTCGATCCGACGAATCCAGCGACGACCTGAAACAGAAAGAAAGGAAATCAGCAACGCGAGAGGGAAAACGTACAACTGGTGAATGTTGCACGTACAACGTCGATCCGACGTAATATTCTCGAGGCGTCCGAACAGTTATCATCCAGTGGGTAGTCCAGACATCCTTGGGCGTTGATCCGGTGAATCCAGCGGCGACCTGAAACAGAGAAGAAGACTGGGATTAATTAATATCCCCAATCAGCCAGGCGAATAAGCAGTGGCGTGAATAGCAGCGCAACCGAGACGCTGAGCATCCCATCCGACGGCGGACCGAAGGGGCGTCGTCCGAGAGCATCCCTTGTTTGTTGGAAGGTTAAACAAACTGGCAAACGTAAACTAAAGGTAGGAAAACCTGTATTCTGTGAATAATTCACCATCTCGAGTAGTTTGTCCGGTCACAACCTAACCTTGAAGCCGGGGACCAACCATGAGGACCGAGCAGAGCAGGGGACTATCTGCGCGAGCCGAGAACCCTTGGAGCCCGAAAAAATCGTCCAGGAGGACAGTAAAACGCGAGGTGTCTAAGAGACACCGAGTAGAGAAAACGTGCAAACGCATGCGGAAAAAGGACAAGGCACAGAAAGCAAAGCGCATGAAAAAGTTGTCTTTCCGTGAGAGCCCGAATATAGCGCTAACAATGAGGCGCAAACGAATTATTATTATGTATATGATTTATAGGCTTAGGCTTGTGTACTGGTTTGTTGTACATACGTTAGAAACGTTGCGAACAACGTATTCGCTTATTAACCTGCATGAGAGTTTAAATATGTTACATAAGCGAAATATAAACAGAGCGCGTATCAATTTTAAGAACGGACCAATTTTGTGATACTAATATGAAGAAACAAATTGTAAATACGAAGATAGCGATTTTTAGCAAAAAGTGTAATATCCGAAATATTACACTTTAAGTGTAGTTCATCTACACTTTTTTAACACATAGTATAGATTATAGCAGAGTATAGATATTTAGTTTTAAGACACCCTGTACAGTTAGATATACTAAGTTTTAAGGAAAAAGCGATCCGAGCGAATTTTGAGCAGCTACACCCGATGTGCAGCACTTAATATAGGTGCATGCACTATAGCGTAAGATGCGCGCACGTCCCGGAGGCATGGTCGAGAAGAGAGGGAAGCCCGAGAGCGGGAGAACCCGAAGAGTATGGAAGGAATAAAAGGCCGTGCAGAGCAGCATTCGTGGCCTTTTCCCCGGAAATCTAGAAAACCGAGAAATCGTTTTTACGGGTGTTTGTATATTGCTGTTAACAAATCTTTTCGTATAAAGATACGCGTGTGTACTAGAAAAGGACGGCCTTTTCCCGGATAACCAAGCGTACATTAAAATACGCCAAACGGACTTAGAAAAGGAAGACAGTCGCGAAACAACAATCTCTGGTGCGTGCATGAGACAGATATTAAAATAAAGCCAGTTTATTTTAAATTAGAAACGGAAGCGCGATCATATCTCCGAGTTGTGGAGAGTCGCGAGGGAACTTCCGCGAGCACAGAGTCACTTTTTATATATTTATAATGTTATATTAAATATATTTTATACTTTTATACAGTAAAAGTAACGTGAGTGCGATTTACTTACCTCGAAATCGCGGAATCCTTGTCCTGTGTCCGTGTGTCGATCCAGCTTTGTCCAGAGGGTAGTCCACTAATCCATGGGCGTTGATCCGACGAATCCAGCGGCGACCTGAAACAGAAAGAAAGGAAATTAGCAACGCGAGAGGGAAAACGTACAACTGGTGAAAGTTGCACGTACAACGTCGATCCGACGTAATATTCTCCAGGCGTCCGATCAGTTTTCATCCAGTGGGTAGTCCAGACATCCTTGGGCGTTGATCCGGTGAATCCAGCGGCGACCTGAAACAGAGAAGAAGACTGGGATCATTTAATATCCCCAAACAGCCAGGCGAATAAGCAGTGGCGTGAATAGCAGCGCAACCGAGACGCTGAGCACCCCATCCGACGGCGGACCGAAGGGCGTCATCCGAGGGCATCCCTTGTTTGTTGGAAGGTTAAACAAACTGGCGACCGTAAACTCAAGGTAGGAAAACCTGTATTCTGTGAATAATTCACCATCTCGAGTAGTTTGTCCGGTCACAACCTAACCTTGAAGCTGGGGAGGAAATCCACCTGCCCTGCAGCCCCGAAAACCAGCGAGGCCAGGAAATCCGACGAGACGACACTGGGAAAAAAATCCAGAGTCTCCAGACCGTCCCGAATAGTGAAGGGGATGAAGAATCTGAAATTTATATTGTAAGACAACTCAGGTAAATCCGAGCACGATTCTAGTTGGCTAATTAGCCATTATAATTTATAAGATATTATAAAAGCAAAATGTAAATAGAAAACTAAACTGTGACGAAAAGTGCAAAGGTGTAGTACCCGAAGTTCTGCACCAAAAGTACAGTACACCTGTACTTTTATAAAATAAGCTATAGTGTAAGAGAACATGTATATATAGTTTGTAAGACACCCTGTATATAGAACCTTACTATATTTTAACGAAAACGCGATCCGAGCGATTTTCGTACATTTACATCCGTTGTGCAGCACGTAGTATAGCTGCATATATAGTATAGCTATACACACAGTATAGCGTAGCGTGCGCGCGCATCCAGGAGGCGTTCTCAGGAAAAGAAGGGATCCCGAGAGCGGGAGAACCTGAAGAGTGGGAACGATATATAAGGAAGAGCAGAGCTCAGTTCGGGGACTCGAGTTCGTTGTATGACGACTAATTAAGCGCTGAATATATGCATTAGTTCCGAAACAAAGCGACCTAGAACCGCGTTCACCGCGTTAGAGTGAATATAAACGCGTTCACCGCGATAGTGTAAAAGTATTAAAATACCTTTTGAAGAAATATAGATACTCTTTTGTTAACTTTGTTAATCAAAGATTGTGAAGTTAATTGTGGACGAGCCTTCCATGGTAATCCATATCCTAAGAAGCCAGGAGAGTCCTCAACGATCCCTGGAAGCTGAAACAGTAAAGAAGAGAAGATTAAGAATCCGTGGCAACAGCCGGTGAAGAGAAATACTTCCCATACAACGAAGGGAATTTCAAATACATCCAGAAGCTAAACAACGATCTGAACGTAACAGTTCGACGCAGTATCAGCGGGAGGCGTATTTCCTTGCTTGTTAAGGGGATCCCAAAGGGACTGTTTTACCGATAAAAACTTTATTTTGCAAAATCTTTTTGTTGATTATAGATATCAAAAAATCCTTTTCCACAATTAAAGTATACATAATAACGGAGGGCGGAGTTTAACATTTCATATGAAAAGTGGAAAAAAATGATAAAATTACAGTTTAGTTATCGGCCTGTGCCGTCAACATTTACTTAATATAAAAGATTTGTAATCTGCACGTGCCTAATCAGTAAACCCCGCACTCGGCATTTCATCAAAGAGTATAAGTGAGCTTAGAGAAGTGAGTTTAGAAGCTTTATAAAAAAGATTCTGCAAAATAAAATTTTCGTGCATATGTGTGTGTGCGAGATGGAGGCCCAAGAGTAAAACAGAGCAGTAGATTAGTTGCGTGATGTCGCGATAGACAGAGCTGCAATCGTACATGACAAACACAGACATAATCGTACTATCTTCGTCTCTTTCATGCGTATGAGAGTAATATACATGTACGCACTAACATTATTGCAGTATCTTTTTTCTCTCAATCATACGCTCTGTCACGCTCTGTCTCTTTCTAATCGCTCGCTCGCTATGTACTACGTATCGCTTAGCTTCATGCTCCTCGCATATTCACTTACGCGTTCACTCGCGCTTCTCTCTCTCTCTCTCTCTCTCTCTCTGCTCGTTCATTATTGTATTCTTTTATTCCCATTATTATATTCTTTTATTTGCTCAACTTTTATTCTTTCTATTTTCGTCTCCTTACATAAAAATAAATAAATTTATTTATTTATTTTTATTTTATACAGCATAAATGAGATATACAATACGTTATTTTCTTTTTTTATTTCACTATATATAGTTAATACAATACATAATTACGTTTCACTTTAGTTAAATACAACATGCACATACAAAAATACACACACACACGCACACATACATAATACTTTTTTATTTATAAAATATACAATATCTTATTTATGCTTTATAAAATAAAGATGAATAAATTAATTTATTATCATATAGGAAAACAAGAATAGAAAGAATAAAAGTCGAGCAAATAAAAGATTATAATAATGGGTGTAGCCGCGCCCTCGATTTACACGTCCACATTAACAGAATTTATTTGTTTCGCCGATCAGGAAGACAGGACGTAAATGATTTGAGCGGATTAGTTTGTGTAAAAGTGTTTATTCCTTTCGACACCAACTCCCGGACCGTCTTTGGTAATCGTACGCGACAGCAAGATTTAATAGTACACGCGAATTATCGTTCTAACTATAATTATATGAGCGTTAGACTTTCGATGTGCTCCCGGTGAAGGCTTGCGACGAAGTCCCGACGAAAAGCCCTACTTTTCGATCCACGGACAATAGTCCCGGTCGATACGTGTATCACAAAAAAAACGGAATTTCGATCGTTCGATTCCGAGAGCCAATCGGCGATCGACAACGAGGTGTTTGTCAGAATCGAACGATACGAAGAAACCACAAAAACGGAATGAAAACAAGGCTTCGATCATAATGTCTCGCTTTAGAACGTTCGAGAAGCAAAATTAATAATATAATTTATAAAACTCTTACTTTCTCGAACATCCCGCTCGCCTCGTATACCGGGTAGGTTACGAAATAACTGGTTAAATCCTACCAACATAATCGATACGCGGCAACTTAATGATAATTCTCGATCAGACGGTCCGAAGAGCTCTACAGCAAATTTTTAAACATACAATAATAGAAGAGTACAGATAAAGATCGTTGGTGATTCAATCGAAATAAACGTGTTAACATAATCGCTAAATCTTAGCATAGAGTTATTTACATAGGCGTTCTTATAATAGATATATGTACATACATAGAGTGTGACGATAATTAAAGTCGAACCTAATGATTAACGCATAAAGAAAACGCGAATTAATTTAAGAGCCAGTGTCACTTGATATCGGTAGCTGACAGATCTGCGTTATTGGTCGCTTTAGAATGGTTTTGGCAGTACGCAATGTAACTACTCGGACATGACCATCCGATCCCGGATGTACGTCTAATATTCGGGCAAGTTCCCATTTCGAAGGAGGTACCAAATTATTTTTCACCAATACCAGCTCGTTAATTTTGAGCTCCGGTTTGTTTTCTCGCCATTTACGCCTTTGTTGCAATGTATGCAAATAATCAGAAGACCAAGAACGCCAGATCTGCTCTAAAATCGCACGCACTTGCTGCCATCGAGACAGCCGATTCGAATCGATATCTAAAACAGATTCTTCAGGCGGGCTTACTAACGGACGACCGACTAAAAAATGACCCGGAGTTAACGCGGAAAAGTCATTCGGATCGTCATGTAACGCGGAAATCGGGCGGGAATTTACGCAAGCCTCGATTTGACACAGCAGCGTAGCGAATTCGATCTGCGATAATGTTCGGGAACCAATCGCTCGTTTCAAATGAAACTTTAATCCTTTGACACCGGCTTCCCAAAGTCCGCCGAAATGCGGAGCGGAGGGAGGTATAAAATGCCATTTTACGTTATCATTAGCAATAGCGTCTTGTATTTGAGGGTCGGCGACAAGTCGCTGAAAGGTAGTGTATAATTCGCGGTCCGCGCCTTGAAAATTAGTGCCGTTATCACTGTACATGTTGGATGGAAGACCGCGACGGCTTGCAAATCTCCGAAAGGCGGAGAGAAAACCGTTAGTAGCGTAATCATCTACGTATTCTAAATGGACGGCCTTTGTCGAGAGACAAATAAAAACGGCAACATAATATTTTTTAGATCGTTGGCCGCGGCCGACTGACGGAATAATATTCATCGGCCCGGCGTAATCGACGCCTGTGTGCGAGAACGGAGCCGAAGGCGTGACGCGGGGCCGGGGGAGATTCCCCATCAGCTGTTGCGAGGTACGCGCGCGTTCGCGTACGCACTTTACGCAACTACGTATAAAAGATTTTACACTGGTATGCGCTGAAATTATCCAATAATTTTGGCGTAAAATTCTTAACATTAATTGAGTGCCTCCATGAAGAGAGGCTTTATGAGCTTGAGCGATTAATAAATCCGAAATTCGATGTTTCGGTAAAATTATAGGATGCCGTTCATCATAACTGAGTGACGAATTGTCAATCCGCCCGCCAAGGCAAATTAATTTATCTTTCCCGAGAAAGGGGTGAAGCGATAACAAAGAACTGGATCTCGGCAGTAAACAATTATCGTTTAACGCTTGAATTTCGGATGGAAAATGACGTTGTTGCACGTAACGGAGCCAAAACAAGGAAGCTTCTTTGAGTTCGGCAGCGGACAAGCACGTCGTATTCGCGGTCGTATTGGTCGCGCGACATTTCAGATTATTAATAAAACGTTGCACGCGTGCCGTGACTCGAATTAACTTCTTCCACGTAGATATTTCGTTTGGTAATTTCCACTCCAGAATCTGTTGAGCATGACAAACGATCGTATTTCGCGTTTCGGTTTGAATTATCTGACGATCGGCATCAAGTTGACCTTTTAATTTATCATGTATCGGCCACGCGGTAGAAGGGGAACGCAACCAGGCAGGGCCAGCCCACCAAAGTTCGAAATCGCGGAATTCAGCGGGTGACAAACCTCGCGACGCGCAATCCGCTGGATTTTCTTTAGATGGAACGTGATTCCATTTAACCGACGGCAGCCGGGTTTGTACTTTCGATACACGATTCGCCATATAAGTAGTCCATCTTGATGGATGGCCTCGTAACCATGCGAGCGCGACCGAAGAATCTGTCCATCCGTACATCGGAATATGCTGCAAATTTAACGATCTTTGCACGAATTCTAGCAATCGAGTTAATAAGACTATGGCATTCAATTCTAGACGCGGCACGCTAATCGTTTTAATCGGCGCTACCTTGGATTTTGCAGTGATTAAGACTACTGAAAATTCGCTGAGCGATCGGAGAATTCTTAAATAAACGACAGCGGCGTATGCGCGATTAGACGCATCGGCGAACCCGTGCAACTCGACAGCCAGATTTTCCGGATGCATTCCAGTCCATCGCGGAATGCGAATTACTTTTAAATTTATGAATTCCGCGCAATATTTTTTCCAGGACTCTAACAAGTCCGTCTCGATAGGAAAATCCCAATCAAGTTTTCTTAGCCACAGTTCTTGAATCATAATTTTCGCGGTGATTATTACCGGAGAAACCCATCCCAGTGGATCGAAGAACTTCGCGATAAATGATAGTATCAAACGTTTCGTATTCATATTGACTGAAGGTGACTCGATTTGAAAACGAAAAGAATCTTCTCGTGGTATCCACTCAAGTCCGAGGACTTTAAGCGTATCATCCTTATCGAATGTACGAGCGATAGCGAGTTCATGCTCTCCCGGAGGAATGTCTGTTAATAATTCTATAGAATTGGCAGCCCATTTGCGTAAATGAAAACCGCCTCGCGCCATCAATTTCGTAAGCTGATCGCGACTTTCCTTTAGCGACGGAACTTCATCGGCGCCAAATAGAACGTCGTCGACGTAAATAAAATCTTGTACTATTGCTTGCGCTTTTGGAAAAGAATGACCTTCGTCGAGCGCTAATTGATTAATAACGCGCATAGCTAAATACGGAGCTGGAGCAGTACCGTATGTAACTGTAAGCAATCGATAAGATTGTATCGGAGAATGAATATTAGATCGCCAAAAAATCCGTAAAAAATCGACATCGTCTCGATGAACGCGTATTTGTCGAAACATCTTTTCGATATCGGCGGTGTACACATAACGAAACTGACGCCAACGAAGGATAATTGAGGACAAATCGCGTTGTAATTTAGGCCCGGTCATTAAATGATTATTTAATGTAGAACCGTTACTCGTTTTGCACGACGCGTTAAATACTACGCGAAGTTTCGTCGTGCTGCTAGACTCGCGTAGTACCGGATGATGCGGTATATATACCGCTTGGTAAAGCGTCGGATTTTCGTCGGAAACAGATTCCATATGACCCATAGATTTATATTCATTTAAGAAAGAATGATAGGGTTTCGCGAGACCTGGATTTTTTCGAAGGCGTTGTTCTAATTTTGAATAAAGAAGCGCGGCAGTTTCGCGCGAAGATCCTATATCGAGCGGAGGGTTAGTTTTAAATGGTAACCGTATTACGTAGCGGCCGTCTTCGGCGCGCTGATGTGTTTCGATAAAATGTTGTTCGCATTTTTTATCTTCTTCCGACAGCTGAGGTTCGGAAGAAATTTCCTCGATCTCCCAAAATTTTTGAAGGAGAGAATCGAGCGAAGGAATCGTTACGCAATTCAATGAAGTCGCGGAACCGGTGATTGAATTAGAAATTCCGGTAGGACCGGATAATATTCATCCTAAAGCAGTAAGCTGGGCCGTCGGAGTTCCGATCGGCCCATGTTTTACCCTTTGCTTTAATAATGATCCATATAAATCTGATCCGATGAGCAGATGGATCGGATGATTGCTAAACGGATCCGGATCCGCGAGAGATAATTTCCGTAAATGCGGCCAATAATCTACGGTTTTAGTTCTTGAGCCAGCGTATGACGTAATTTTTTGATATACGAAAGCCGTCAAAGAAAAGGTCGAGGAACCTCGCCCGTTACAAGACTCGAGAGTAAGAGACACCTGAGATTTCGCTACGCCACTGTATCGTTCGCCGAAACACTGTACGTGAAGGCTCGCGCGGGAACGTTTCGTGCGCATAGTTTGACACAACGATTCCGTGATAAAGCTAACAGCCGAGCCTTGATCTAACAACGCACGAACTTTAAAATTACGTCCTTCGATGGTACGAAGTATTACCCATGCGGTGGCTAGTAACACGTTCGGCGGATTTTTCAGCGGCGAATGAATCGTTTGAACGGAAGCGACGGCGGTCTCGTTCTTTATCTCAGGGGCGGCTGAGCCGCTCGGTTGAGCGTTAAACGTTTTGTTTTCCGAAACAGAATTTTCACTAATCTTCTGTACCGGTATATTCGAGTCACGATGCAAGAGCGTATGATGTGCTCGTCGGCACAAATTACAACGTTTTTTACTCTTGCAAGAGGTCGGGAAATGGCCGACTTTTAAACAATTAAAGCAACATTTATGCGATTTGAGAAACTGAGTTCTCTGTTCGACGGATTTACGCTTAAACTCGTCGCATAACATCAAATTATGATTGCCGGAACAATTCAAACATTTTTCGGTGGCTACGTTATTCACCGAGGCCCGATTAGAGCTTTTATTTTTATGAGACGAAGTATCGGCATTTAACTTAGAATGATCGGTAAGACCTCGAATTCGCAGCGTCATAAAATCGCGGATCTCTTCATACGTCGGAGATGCGGTTGATTTACCGCGTTGCAGATTCCACTCATTACGTGTGCGTGGACTAAATTTTTGCGAAATAATATAGACTAATGTCATCCCATTTTTCAACAGGTCTGCCTAAATTTGTTAACGCGGCTAATGACGCGGCAACGGTATCGCGTAAACCTTTGAGTTCGACAGCGGATTCTGTTTTCATAATAGGCAAATCTGCGAAAGCATTAATATGGGCATGAATAATCGCGTTTTGATTATCGTATTCTTCGATAAGTAATTTCCACGCACCATTGTAATTTGTGTCTGCAATCTTAACATGATTAATTAATACCGCGGCTTCGCCTGTGACACTGGCTTTTAAGTAATGTAATTTCTGCGTATTCGACAGCGATTCTTTCGAAGCGACGAGCGATTCGAATATTCCGCGAAAGTTTTCCCATTCCGCAAAATTATCGGAAAATTTCGGCAACGGGATTCGTGGTAATTGCAATGAAACTGCACCAGACAATTCGCGAGAAGAAACGTCGCTTACCGATGATGCCGCATTCGGGTCGTACCGGGAGAATTTACCTATCACGTCTGCGAGGTAGTCCGCCGTTTCGTGGTAGACGTCCTCGGCTGCAAAGAATTCCTCCTCGGTGAAGTATTTGACGGTACGCTGTTCGTCGGCCGTTGCTATCTGCTGAAGCTGGACGTTGAGACGTTGACACCTTTCCCACAATGTCTCCAAGGCGTCCAGTCGACTCTTCGCCTTGTATTGCGTGACGTTGGCCTTGCCCATTTTTTTGAAGTTGGGGAATACTCGCTTCATAGAGCTTATCGTAATAGATTGCTCGATGAGGAGGCCCTGCAGCGAGTCCGTCATGATGGTAGGCCAATAAGATGAAGCCTTTCAGCAACAATTTACCACTCGTTGGTCGTTGATGTGCTGAAGCGTGACGACAGTCCGTCGCACGCGGATGTGCGAAGACGCACTATAATTTTCACTTAACTGTGCGGCGCGCGAAAGCGTGCGACAACTATGTGTAAATGCGGATTACGCAGAATGCACTCTGAGGTGCGGAGTGCTAAAGAGCACAAAGATTGCACTTAAGCTGTGCAAAGCGCTAAGAAGCGCGAGATTTGCGCGTCACCGCGGATTACGCAGGGCGCAAATAATAATGATACGTTGTGCTTAAAAGCACAACTTTAACAGTGCAAATGATGCAAAGTTGACTGCGCGAACTTTATTTTCCCGGGAGTCCTCTCAACGCACTCGCGTTATTATTTACGGCAGCGGAATGCGGATAGATGTTTTGATATCGCGCACCGTCTCCGTTTCACGCGACAGTTTTTATAAGTGCTGTTACCTTAGCGTGTCAGCGTTCTGACTCGCACTCCGCGAACTGATTACCGAATCACTGTCTGTCTTTCCAAGATCCGGCTCGAAGGACCATTTAATGTAGCCGCGCCCTCGATTTACACGTCCACATTAACAGAATTTATTTGTTTCGCCGATCAGGAAGACAGGACGTAAATGATTTGAGCGGATTAGTTTGTGTAAAAGTGTTTATTCCTTTCGACACCAACTCCCGGACCGTCTTCGGTAATCGTACGCGACAGCAAGATTTAATAGTACACGCGAATTATCTTTCTAACTATAATTATATGAGCGTTAGACTTTCGATGTGCTCCCGGTGAAGGCTTGCGACGAAGTCCCGACGAAAAGCCCTACTTTTCGATCCACGGACAATAGTCCCGGTCGATACGTGTATCACAAAAAAAACGGAATTTCGATCGTTCGATTCCGAGAGCCAATCGGCGATCGACAACGAGGTGTTTGTCAGAATCGAACGATACGAAGAAACCACAAAAACGGAATGAAAACAAGGCTTCGATCATAATGTCTCGCTTTAGAACGTTCGAGCAGCAAAATTAATAATATAATTTATAAAACTCTTACTTTCTCGAACAATGAGAATGAAAGAATACAATAAAGAACAAGCAGAGAAAGAGATAGAGAGAGAACGAATGAGGAGCAAGCGAGATAGCTAACATGAAAGACTTCCGAAATCTCGCTCGCGAGGCTCGCTTTATCTATAATCTCTCGCGTTATATACCGTTACTGTAAAATTTTTGTTTTTCGCGCTTATTGATCCGAAAATAATTACAATGAATTAATGATATTTTACCAATTAAAATAATACGAAACACGAAATCGGATAATTTTTAATCAATTATATAATTAAAATTATGATTACTCATTTCATTTAAAATAATCCAATTTATGTCATATTTAGTGTCATTTTAATCGCAAAAATGTAATTAACCCATTACAATTATTTTCAGATATATAAAATGCGAAATACAGAGATTTTATTTTCTATAATAAGATGACATATACACGTCAAAGATTACAGATAAAGGGAGCCTGGCGAGCGAGACTTCGGAACTCTTTGATGTTTGTCATCTCGCTTGCTCCTTCATTCTTTCTTGCTCTCGCTTTTGTCGATTCTATAGCATCGGGGATCTTTCCTTATGTATAAAATATAAACATTTTACAAAATAAAAACTGAAACTTACATTTTGGATGTTATTAATATGAATATAATTATAATGGATTAATGAGATTCTTGCGATAAAAATGATACTAAACACGACATAAATCGTATAATTTTTAATGAAATAAGTAATCATAATTACATATCATACATAATTGATTAAAAATAATCCAATTTATGTCATGTTTGGTATCATTTTTATCGCAAGAATTTCATTAATCCATTATAATTATATTCATATTAATAACATCCAAAATGTAAGTTTCAGTTTTTATTTTGTAAAATGTTTATATTTTATACATAAGGAAAGATCCCCGATGCTATAGAATCGACAAAAGCGAGAGCAAGAAAGAATGAAGGAGCAAGCGAGATGACAAACATCAAAGAGTTCCGAAGTCTCGCTCGCCAGGCTCCCTTTATCTGTAATCTTTGACGTGTATATGTCATCTTATTATAGAAAATAAAATCTCTGTATTTCGCATTTTATATATCCGAAAATAATTGTAATGGAATAATTACATTCTTGCGATTAAAATGACACTAAATATGACATAAATCGGATTATTTTTAATGAAATAAGTAATCATAATTTTAATTATATAATTGATTAAAAATTATCCGATTTCGTGTTTCGTATTATTTTAATTGGTAAAATATCATTAATTTATTGTAATTATTTTCGGATCAATAAGCGCGAAAAACAAAAATTTTACAGTAACGGTATATAACGCGAGAGATTATAGATAAAGCGAGCCTCGCGAGCGAGACTTCGGAAGTCTTTCATGTTAGCTATCTCACTTGCTCCTCATTCGTTCTCTCTCTCTCTCTTTCTCTGCTTGTTCTTTATTGTATTCTTACATTCCCATTATTATATTCTTTTATTTGTTCAACTTTTATTCTTTCTATTCTTGTTTTCCTATATGATAATAAATTAATTTATTAATCTTTATTTTATAAAGCATAAATAAGATATTGTATATTTTATAAATAAAAAAAGTATTATGTATGTGTGCGTGTGCGTGTGTATTTTTGTATGTGCATGTTGTATTTAACTAAAGTGAAATGTAATTATGTATTGTATTAACTATATATAGTGAAATAAAAAAAGAAAATAACGTATTGTATATCTCATTTATGCTATTTAAAACAAAAATAAATAAATTTATTTATTTACGTGTAGAGATAAAAATAAAATGGAACAATAAATGTTGAACAAATACAAAAATATAATAATGAGAATGAAAGAATAATGAATGAACAAAAGGAGAGAGAGAGAGAGAGAGAGAGAGAGAAGCGCGAGTAAACGCGTAAGCGAATATGTTAGAAGAATAAAGCTAAGCGATATGCAGTACGTAGTAAGCGAACGATTAGAAAGAGAGATACAGAGAGAAACAGAGTAAGTGTATGATCGAAAGAAAAAAGATATTAGAAATTGCGATATGTTAGTGCATACATGTATATTACTCTCTCACGCATGAATTAAAGTTTGGTAATTTATCAATTAATTATTGTATTATATATAGAGTAAGTGAAACTTTAAATGCTCGGTTATCAATTATTAGACGCACGAATCACAGGCGATCATCTAAATCATAAGTTGTAAAGTGAAAGCTATTACATTTTAGAAAATACTGCTTAAAAATAAATTGATAAAAATTTATGTTATTTAATATTTCCAGAATTATTCCATTGCACAATTTAAATTTTGGAATTTTAAGGGACTCCTTGTATATAGCATATAATGTGTAATATACAAAAATAATACAATTATTATTAATTATACAGAATAATCCATATAATTAATTTTATATAATGTTTTCGTTAAATATAAATAATGTTTTTATGTATAAAATTAATTTAGCAATATAAAAACAATGTTTTTATTCGGTTGTACAATATTCATTTATTAAGATAAACATTTATAAACATGTGCATTAGTTTTCATTTTCATCATAACGCGATATCTATAGCAGTCAGTACGTAAGTATGTACGTATCGGGCAGTAAGTCGGCTGTACGCACACACACATGCAACAGACGAACGCGATCATATCAGTGCGCGGCAGCTCAGTCTCAGTTTGTCGCGTCTGTTTTGTACATACGCGTAACAAGAGATTATCGCGCGCTCAACCGTTATAACGCGTTATAACACGTTGAAGTCAAAAAACTGTGTTTTTGTGTTTTTAATTTTTAATATATAGTGTGTCCACATAATGGGACAAAAATTTAATGATAAACGCTTGCCTCTCTCTGTCCGAAGACTTTCCTTAAAAAGAGTAAGGGTCAAGAGGTTAGTATTATTTATATATAAGGTATATTTACACAGGGTGTCCGAAAATTCGCGCAACACCCATTAAGGGAATGTAGAGGGTGTTATTCTGAACAGAAAAGTCCTGTAACATTTTTTTCTATAACGCTTCATAAAGGAGTTATTATTGAGTAAAATCTGATCAATTAGCGCCGACTTTTAGCCGGGCGCACGTCAGTGAGCCCCGCGCGCCTAGTAGTGTGCGGCGGCGCACACTTCGCAGCGCGGGGCTCACTGACGTGCGCCCGGCTAAAAGTCGGCGCTGATTGATCAGACTTTACTCAATAATAACTCCATTATTACGCGTTATGGAAAAAAATGTTACAGGACTTTTCTGTTCAGATTACTGTGCTCTACCCGCTCACGAGCGTTGGCACAATCTTTACCGGACACCCTGTATATACACAAGTCAATCATCGCCTATCTTTAGCCGGGCGCACGTCGGTGAGCCGCGCGCCTGGTAGTGTGCGTGAGCGCTCAGCTGTTACAGCTACAGCGCGGTTCACCGACGTGCGCCCGGTAGTGTGCGCGCGCGCGTGTGTGTACACACAGTGTATATATATAAATAATGCCGAATATATAACATAAATCTCTGAAAAATAAGAACGCAGTCTTTTGCTTATTTTGATATTTTATTGAAAATTTATTATATTTGTATTTCATAATAGTAGTTAGTGCTACAGTAGTTAGTTAGCCAGAGGCGGTCAGTTCGTGAGCTGGTTGTTTTAAGAATATTTGACACCAAATGCGTTTTGCATGTTCGCTTTGGTTAAAAAATATATGCCAGAGGCGGTCAGTTCGTGAGCTGGTTGTTATTTCACACTAGATGCAATTTGCATGTGTGTTAAAAAATATATGCCAGAGGCGGTCAGTTCGTGAGCTGGTTGTTATTTCACACTAGATGCGATTTGCATGTGTGTTAAAAAATATATGCCAGAGGCGATCAATTCGTGAGCTGGTTGTTATTTCACACTAGATGCGATTTGCGTGTGTGTTAAAAAATATATGCCAGAGGCGATCAATTCGTGAGCTGGTTGTTATTTCACACTAGATGCGATTTGCGTGTGTGTTAAAAAATATATGCCAGAGGCGATATATTATTCTGTTGCGATGGAGACAAACAATGTATTATAAATCTTTATTACAAATATATAAACATTTATGTATACGAACAAAAAAAAGACAATATAATATATATTTGTATAAATAATACATTGTTGTTATATATCCATTGATTATATCGATTGAAAAAAATTAGCTGCATTGCATAGATCGCAATTTATAGAAAGTTACATGATAATATTCAGAATATATGTATATATATCATACACATACATCTGTATACGTCTATGTACATATTATACATATACATACAGGGTGTCCCATAATTCGCGGATCACCTGCCATGTGCAGGTAGAGCACATGAAACCGAGAAGAAAAGTCCTTTACCATTTTGCGATTTTCGTAATAATTAATAAGAAATTCATTTAAAAAGATGGGCCAATCACAAGCACGCGGCGAGAAGAGACTTCCTACTCAGGCGTTGCTAGGTGCGCGGCGAAGCGGTGGGAGGGGCGCTGTATACGGCTACGTACGAGCGAACGCTGAAGCCACGCATCTCGAACTATTCTCTCTCTCTCTCTCTCTCTCTCTCTCTCTCATTCTCTTTCTCGCGCGCGCGGCATAGGAAGCAGAGTTGGGCAAAAATCTAATTAACAATTACAAATTTCAATTACAATGTAATTCTTAATGCAATTAATAATTACATTTTATAATCGTTAATTATTGCAAACAATTACATTGTTAATTATTGCAAACAATGTAATTGTTTGCAATAATTAACGATTATAAAATGTAATTATTAATTGCATTAAGAATTACATTGTAATTGAAATTTGTAATTGTTAATTAAATTTTTGCCTAACTCTGCTTCCTATGCCGCGCGCGCGAGAAAGAGAAAGAGAGAGTGAGAGAGAGAGAGAGAGAGAGAGAGAGAGAATAGTTCGAGATGCGTGGCTTCAGCGTTCGCTCGTACGTAGCCATATACAGCGCCCCTCCCACCACTTCGCCGCGCCCCTAGCAACGCCTGAGTAGGAAGTCTCTTCTCGCCGCGCGCTTGTGATTGGCCCATCTTTCTAAATTAATTTCTTAATAATTATTACGAAAATCGCAAAATGGTAAAGGACTTTTCTTCTCGGTTTCATGTGCTCTACCTGCACATGGCGGGTGATCCGCGAATTATGGGACACCCTGTATATATATACACAATTATATATATAACACCTAACCAAATGTTATTCCTCTTGGAAGATATATGGGAAGACACATAGCCCGTTTGAACAATGTGAAATTATGTTCAAATATGTGATAAAGGCAGACACGTCTATATTATACTGTTATCTATACGCTTAAATACGCTTAGATATGCGTGCGAGGCAATAGAGCAGTAGAAATACACGATGTTGTCCGATTTCAACATATTGAACACAATTCTCTTTCAAATATGCATAGAACATGCAAAAATATTCATATCGGTAACAGCGGAACTAAAATTATTGATATTATCGATAATTTCGGTCGGTATTATCGATAATTTTAGTGACGCTTGGATGAGGGCGCTAACCCGTCGGAGTTCGGCCGTCACTTTTGGATCCCCTTAAAAGGTTAAACAAGCTGGCGACCGTGAGTAAATTAAACAATCATATAGCCGTCCGGTCACAGTGAATTAGTGAGCGCGTACGGAATTTAAAGAAGTTAGAGTAGGCGATTAAAATCTCGTTTAAACAATTGGCGACCGTGACAGGACAGTCACTAATTAAAACGTGTTAGTTATATAGGGTAAACGCGGGTGAAAATTTTTTATCCGTAAAACAACGTTTGCTAGTAATGAAGACGCGTGGTGACAGAATTGAGCGACGTACGAGAGGGTGATTACGATAATCGCGTTCGTAAAATACGAGTCGGTAGAAGTAACGAAGTTCGAGCACGTTATTTTTTAAAGAAAAAGGAAAATCGGAAATGTTAAGATACGCGAAATTTTACCGGAATTATATGGGCGAATTGTGCCGTGAAGTATTAGAAAATTCCGAAATAACTGCAGTCCGGTGGGACGAAGATGATTATTTCGAGAATAGGGATTTTTACGAAAAATCGAAAATGTTTAAATACGGGAAATTTTACCGAAATTATATGGGCGAATTGTACCGCGAAGTATTAGAAAATTCCGAAATAACTGCAGTCCGGTGGGACGAAGATGATTATTTCGAGAATAGAGATTTTTATGATAACAACGATACTGAAGATGATTATTCCGAAGATAGGGACTATTATGAGAATAGCGATGATGAAGAAAGCGAACGAGAATATTACGCGAAAGCGGAGGATAGATATGAAGATAGAGAAATAGGTTATGATACCGAATCGGATGAGGAATATGAAGTAGAAAATCGCGATGAGTACTCTGGACAGTCAGAAAATGAGTTCATAGAAAGGGTTTTGCATGAAGTAAATAGCAAAGAGCGTAAAAAGATTATAGCGATATTAAAAAGTCGTAGACACTTCGACGAAAAAATGAAAATAATTGCGCAAATATATAGTAATATAACGGGAGATAGCTTTACTATTAGTTATCTAAACGAGGGGAAAATTCCCGAAATCATAGAACCGATCCGCGAAAAAATATATAATCGCGAAGTAAATATCGATATTCCGCGCTGCGAAGATGTCTCCGTCGTAGAAGTAAATACGAACGGAGAAAATGGAGACGTCGTAAACACGCAGTCGAAAGATGACGACGCGCTAGATAGAATAGACGATGTTTTTACTAAAGATGAAGCGCAGAATTTGTACAAACCGGGAAACTCATCAGAAACAGTTTCCGTACAAACAAACGCGGAAATTTGTAAAAATAGTGAAAGTAGGCAGATATCGCGGAAACAAAAGATTGAAATTAATAAGCGCGAACAAATTAACGCGGAAGTTGGAAAATCCGCGAATCAACATGAAACCGCGTGCGTAATAAATGAAAAGGAAGAATTTGAATTCCGCATTAAATATAAAGGTTATAAGGTAAATTGCGATTTTCCGTATGGTAAAGAAGCATGCGTCCGAAAGATAAATGCGACGAAAGTAACCGTCGTCGTAGAAAATACGCTGTCGGGAGATAAGACGCCCGACAAAGGGGTATCGGATATCCGATACGGCAGCGCGAGTGACGCAGCAGCCGAGCGAGACAGCGCGAGTGAGGGAGCGAGAAAGAAATTGGTGGCGCGCAGGCGAATCAGCTCGGATGCGAGAGCGAGACAGCCGATGACGGTGAGAGAGGGAGATGACACAAGCGTTAGACAGGGACAACCGATGGCGCTGAATGACGCAACGGTATTGACTAACGATGAGGACAGCGCGAACGTTGAACAAAGACAAACAACGACGACATGCGTAATAATTGAATCGAGTTCTCAGGCGATAACGAGAGCTCGGAAAATATCAATAATTTTAAAAATACTCATGACTACGCACTGACGAGCATGAGCGAACCGGTGAAACAATACCGGGTGACTAAAAATAAGTTATTAAAACAAGAGAACTTAGTGACAGTTAGGGACACCGCAAAAATAGTAGAATCGCTAGAAAACGAACACGAGATTATAAAAAGGGAAGTTATACTAATAAACAAGAGCGCTAATAAACAGGCGTTTAAAGATCTTGTAGCTATTCAGGATTTCCCGTCGCGTAGCGATATAGCGAGAATCGAAGATAGCGCGGAGAAGTCTGATGAAATCACAGTATCGAAAGACGCGAGCGACGATAACGTAGTATTGTGTTACAAAGGTGGGCCGCGACGCGAAGACGATACAGAGGAAACAAAGGGTGAGACGCAGATAACTAACATTTACTCGATAAATGAGACCGCGAAAATACCGTTGTGTGCGACGAGCAAAAATATAACGGGCGATCCAAATTTAAGAGAAATATGTATAGAGTTACGAAGCGTGATTAACATTACGATTGAAAATAAAACCGATAAAAGTAACACAGAATCAAACCCTAATTCGGTAAATAAAGAAATAATTAATAAGCGCGAGATAGGGACAAAATTAGGGATCGAGGGCCGATGCGATGCCGTGATCGATCCGTTACGGGATGATAAAGCAGAGGGATTTGATGAGAATCATCAAATCATATATCAAGATGGCACATTCATATGCTGCTGGATGGAAAAGGCAAAATCCAGATTTGAATTCAACCAGGAACATCTCTGCGAGCAGATAAATAAAATACTTACCGATGAGAAAGCAATTACCGTAGAAGAAGAATTAACAAAGATAGAAACATTCACCGAGGTGAATCCAATGGAAGAGGACGGAAATCGCGGAGGAAGATAAGGACTCGGAATTGCAAGAGTTCTGCCAAAAAGAATCTACAAACAAGAAAGGATTCGCAGATGCCGACGACAACGAAGGGGAAAATCCAGAATCCAGGACGTCCGAAGAGAAAATTTCGCAGTACGTGAATGATGAAGTAGCGGTATGCGAAATAATATTAAACCACGTGTGTGAGACTGAGTATCAATACAAGCTCAGTTATAAATTAACGCATTGGAAATCGATGCTGATGAACAAATTCACGAGTGAAAATTTAAATTTGGTCAAAACACAAAACAATTAGGTGTTGGATGACCATAAAGAGGCAGCGTGCAAGGGAGATGGCGCGAGCATGGGAAAAGGACAACCAACGACGGCGTGTGGCGCAACTCAACCGAGTACCTCAGGCGTTAACGCGAGCTCGGAAACACAGCTGATTTGCCAAATGTCAAACCATCCAATCCCAAACGTGAGGATGCAGCGTATACAATCAAAGGCACGAGCGAAAATATAACGCTCGTAAAAGAAGAAACCGACAGGAAGGATGACTACATGCAACTCTCAATCAACAACAATCTGAAGAAAAACCCAGATAGCAAAGGACACATGGTTTTCGACCCAGGAATCCAGAAACCATTTTTAACCCGTAGCAGCCAGTCTAATGCTACGATAGTGTGCGGATATTTACGCACAACAATTTCCGACAGTAAGATATACTCTGTCGGGGTTATAAAAGCGAATGTTAGTGTTCGCATTAATACAAACAATTTGAAATCCATAATTTCCATGGAAACCATAAAATTGGACAACGAGGAAGCCTGTTTTCTTTCCGGGAGATTGACGTGTCGTGAGGAAAACGATATGTCGAAATTGGAAAGCGAGGAAGCTGCCATTCCACCAGTGACTTCGAGCGAACAACTGTGGCTCGAAACAAGAAGAGGAACAGACAGCGAAGGACGAAAGAAACCGACGACCTAAAAGTTGCAGTCCCATCCAGTATGTGAAAGTGAAAGTGCGATTTGCGACTCAGAAATAAAAATTCTCTTTGAAAAAAGCGTAAATCCGCAAAGAAATGTTAAAGGTGCGAACAGTGTTGCGAATGTGATAGCGGGTAATATAAATACTTTTAATCCGCGTAATATTAACATTCCGTGTAAAGCGAGTGAGAAGAACACGCCAAAAAGAAACAGAATTAGAGACAATACACTAATTTTAAGATTAAATCGCGGACAAAGTGGAAAGCACGCATTTACGCGGTATCTAAGGCTGAAAAAACTAAATAATAGCGATAAATGCTTAGATAATAAGTCAGTAATAATAAATTCACAAATTCAAGAGAAATTTAGCTCTTTTAATAAAATAGAGATTTTAAATTTTTCTAACAATAGCGAAGAAAACGACGAAACGGAAATTAATATTATAAACAGATTATATAATAATATTAATAAATGGATACAAAAAATGAAAGACACAACGCGATTAAGTTTAGAAGGAAATAACACGTTGTATAATTTAATCGAATTAAATGAAAACATAAATACATTACACAAAGACCAAAAAGAATTAATATCTCTTGAAGATTTGAGTTTACAGGATAGATTTAAATTAAATAATAAGAACTTCCATTGTACTGATAAAATAAATAAATCTTTCAATAGATATGTAAGAAACTTAGAAAATAAGCTAATTTTAAGAAAAAAACGCGAGCAAAAAGAAAGAACATTAACAAACGGCGATATAGACATTAAAGCGCCGATAGTCGTTCACAATGACGATTTAATTTTAAGTAAATATGTAAAAAATAAAAATTTTGAAAAAACCTTAGAATTTAAAAAACCTCATGTAAGTAGAATAAGAAATGTTTGTAATTCATATATAACACTTTATAATATTGCTAATAAGTTAGAAATAAGTGAAAGTCCAGCGGGACAAAACATCGAGCTCGGTATAAAAGCTCAGATATGTAAAGAGATTAAATCTCCAAAAGAACTGTTGTCAGCTTGCCAGGTTGACATAAAACAAAATAGTTGGCAAATAAACAATCCCAAAAATGGCCCTCAGGAGAAGAAAAACATTCCTCCTGAGAAGACATCATCAAAGAGGAAGCGGCCAGACGACTGCGAGTCCAGCATCAGCATCCCGAGACTTAAAGGAACTTCGCCGATCTCCTAAATCTCGGCAAAGCTCCTTGGAGGGGGTAATGAAGCCGGGGAGGAAATCCACCTGCCCTGCAGCCCCGAAAACCAGCGAGGCCAGGAAATCCGACGAGACGACACTGAGAAAAAAATCCAGAGTCTCCAGACCGTCCCGAATAGTGAAGGGGATGAAGAATCTGAAATTTATATTGTAAGACAACTCAGGTAAATCCGAGCACAATTCTAGTTGGCTAATTAGCTATTATAATTTATAAGATATTATAAAAGCAAAATGTAAATAGAAAACTAAACTGTGACGAAAAGTGCAAAGGTGTAGTACCCGAAGTACTGCAACAAAAGTACAGTACACCTGTACTTTTATAAAATAAGCTATAGTGTAAGAGAACATGTATATATAGTTTGTAAGACACCCCGTATATAGAACTTTACTATATTTTAACGAAAACGCGATCCGAGCGATTTTCGTACATTTACACCCGTTGTGCAGCACGTAGTATAGCTGCACATATAGTATAGCTATACACACAGTATAGCGTAGCGTGCCGCGCATCCAGGAGGCGTTCTCAGGAAAAGAAGGGATCCCGAGAGCGGGAGAACCTGAAGAGTGGGAACGATATATAAGGAAGAGCAGAGCTCAGTTCGGGGACTCGAGTTCGTTGTATGACGACTAATTAAGCGCTGAATATACGCATTAGTTCCGAAACAAAGCGACCTAGTACCGCGTTCACCGCGTTAGAGTGAATATAAACGCGTTCACCGCGATAGTGTAAAAGTATTAAAATACCTTTTGAAGAAATATAGATACTCTTTTGTTAACTTTGTTAATCAAAGATTGTGAAGTTAATTGTGGACGAGCCCTCCATGGTAATCCATATCCTAAGAAGCCAGGAGAGTCCTCAGCGATCCCTGGAAGCTGAAACAGTAAAGAAGAGAAGATTAAGAATCCGTGGCAACAGCCGGTGAAGAGAAATACTTCCCATACAACGAAGGGAATTTCAAATACGTCCAGAAGCTAAACAACGATCTGAACGTAACGGTTCGACGCAGTATCAGCGGGAGCCGTATTTCCTTGCTTGTCAAATGGTTAAACAAGCTGGCGACCGTGAGTAAATTAAACAATCATATAGCCGTCCGGTCACAACCTATCCTTGAAGCCGGGGAAGAAATCTACCAGCACAGCATCCCCGAAACCTGACGAGGAAGGTAAATCGGACGCGAAGACGCCGAAAGATAAGAAGATATCGAAATTCCGATCTGTCATTATGGAAGTCAGTGAAGGGAACACCATGACTCGGGTGTTAGAGATGATAGACAGCTCTGACGAGTCCGAGCACGTCACAGGAGAACCTGAAAATAAGACAGGCTAGTCAGCAAATTAGTTATGATAACTAATTATTTTAAGTTTAAATTAACCGCGAGGTTTAGAAACGCGGTATTATATTTATATTAGATTTTATATTATTATTGTCGTTTGTTATTGCGCGAACAGTCATTTTTACATTTATATTTATGTTATATTTTATAAAGCGCAATTTTAAGTTAAGTAAACGAAACTGTGATGAAAAATGCAAATGTGTAGTACTTGAGGTACTACACCAAAAGTACAGTTTACCTGTACTTTTATAGAATAAGCTATTGTTTTAAGAGAACGTGTAAATATAGTTTTAAGACACCCTGTAAATAGTACTTTACTATATTTTAAGGAAAAAGCGATCCGAGCGATTTTTTAACATTTACACCCGTTGTGCAGCACATTGTATAGTTGCACATATAATATAGCTGCACACATAGTATAGCATAAGACACGCGCACGCACAGGGGGCGTGTTCTAGAAGAGAGGGAACCTCGAAAGCGGGGGAAAACCAAAGAGTGGGAACGATATAAAAGGCTGTGCAGAGAGAGATTCTGGGCCTTTTTTCCCGAAACCGAGAGATCCGAAAAATCGTCTTGCGGGAGATTGTATATCGCTGTTAAGAAATCTTTCAAAAGAAAGATACGCGAGTGTACAAGGAAAAGGACGGCCTTTTTCCCGAAACCAAGCGTCTGAAAGAAATACGTCTTGCGGGATTTTTATTAAGTATCGAGCGTTGAAGGTGATAGTCGCGAAACAAAAATCTCGTGCGTGTTAGAGATTCGCGATAGAAGATATAATAAAAGGCAGTATTGTTTTATAAACGCAATAGATCTCCGAAGTTTGGAGATTCGCGAGAGAGCGAACAATTTATACGCGTTAATACGAAAAGTTTATATATTCTCTTTCAAATATATTTTATACTTTTATATATAAATTAAAAAATAGAGTGAAAGTAATTTACTTATCTCAAACCTGAAGAATCCTTACCTGTGAACGTGAGTCGATCCGGCGAATCCAGCGGCGACCTGAAACAGAAAGAAAAGGGATTGACAACGAAAGAGAACGTTTGTCCAACAGCATAACGTCGCACAAATAACGTCGTTCCGACGTACTCTTGAGGCGTCGAAATAGTTTTCATCGAACGGGTAGTCCAGAAATCCATGGGCGTTGATCTGGAGAATCCAGCGGCGACCTGAAACAGAAAAGGAGAAAGGAATTAGGAAAAATTCCCAAGCAGCCAAGCTGTGACGCTGTGCAACCTGTCCGACAGCAGACCTGACGGGACGTCGTCCGAGGGTATTCCTTGTTCGTTGGGGGTTAAACGAACTGGCGACCGTTTTAATAAGGTAGGAAAACCTGCAATTTGCGTAGATTTCTCCATCTCGCGTGTTTAGTCCGGTCACAACCTAACCTGCAACGCTTCCGCTGACATGTCCATGCTCTGCAATCTCTGATACCGCTGTAGTGGTACGATCCATTTCACGGCAGGTAATCGAAGGCCGCCATCTCGAACAGTTGCATGGAAGTACATGTTGGGGGTGTCCGACGGCAGATTCACCCACTGCCTAACTGCCTGCCTAACTATTCGATCACACCTACGAAGCAGACCTGATGTAGTGCTGCCAAGCTGAAGCCGATGGTATAGGCTCGGTATGACCATAGTCCTCAGAACAAACAGCCTTTGTTGGGGTTTTAACGGAGCTCTCGTCAGTTTCTGAATGGACGTGTTTAGATCCGGAACAACATTTGCCCTATATTTTCCCTCGGGTGTAAAAAGGATTCCGAGATATCTCCATTCGTCGGACCTCTTCAGGGATGGAAGTACCCTATCCTGACAGAAGAAGATGGCTTCCCTGTCAACTACCGTCTTCTTCTCTCGTGGGACACTACGGAGGGCCACCGTCATGCTCTTCGATGTGCTGATCCTCAATCCGCATCCATCCAGGAAAGTCACTGACTTGTTCAGCAGGGTCTGCAAACCTACAGGTGTCGTAGCAAACAGGAGCAGGTCGTCCGCAGATGCGGCTGCATTCAAGACCTGACTGCCTATTCTAGCTCCAACTTCAACAGGCAATCCTGTCAGGAGACGGTCAATAACCATGTTGAAGATCACTGGCGACATCGGGTCACCCTGTTTGACTCCACATGACGGGTGAATCTTATCTGACTGCCAAGCTCCGCAGCAAAGTCTGGTATCAGTGCGCCTATACACATCGAGGACATATCTAACCATGGGCGGTGGAAGGCCCATTACTTTCAGAGTTTGCCCTATTGTCTCGTGAGAAACCGAGTCAAAAGCTTTAGCAATATCAATGGATGCCAGATAGAGGGGCCTATGTTTCTCAAAGTGATATCGCAGCACCAGATCCAGCAGGAACGTGTTGTCCGTACATCCATCAGTGGGACGAAAGGCTCTTTGATGCTGATCGAGTTTGATATTTCGGGCCATCCTTGTTGCTAAGACCTTATGAAGCGTCTTCACCAACACCGAGGACACCGTAATCCTAAAGTCACCTGGTTCACTTGCTTTGGATTTCTTAGGAATGAGCGTTGTTCGCGACTTCAAAAGATGTAGTGGAGCCTGCTCGCACCACATAATTACATTTAGGACCTTGACCAAGACATCCATCGGGACTTTCCTAATAAATCTGGCACTAAGACCATCCGGGCCAGCAGCAGTGGTGTTAGGAGGAAAGGATTTTCTAATCTCCGCAGGAGTTACTGGGCCCCAGAGCAGCGAAACAACAGGTCGGAAATGCTCAGCCTCAGGTGTCGTTTGCTGATTACTTGACATGATCGTCTTCCAATAAGGGATCATTACATCCTGGGATGGTGTCTGGATGTCCGTGATGTCATCAAGTAACAGCCGTAGGCATCCAGTTCTATTTTTCCTCCATAGATCTTGGATTTTGGCGTACTCTTCTCTCCGAGCCTGTTTCCTAGTTAGTTCATCACGCGCCCGCCTCTGGGGTACTGCTTTGCGCCTAACTTTGGGTGGTAAGACATCCCGCAAGTACAACGAAAGCTCATCAGCTACCTCGGTTCTAGTTTTCAATCTTAGGGATTCGCAAAAACGTGACAATTGACCGATGTTAAAGTCCTGTCGAGATGGAGTAGGAAGCTCACACAGATACGTCAGGATGCTGTCTCTAAATTCCTGCGAACCATCAACCTCAGCAGCTTGTGCAACGTCGCCTGGCGGACTTTCGGGAGTATCAGAGGTAAGCAAAGATTGGACAAGTTGTATGTAGTCCATTTGCTTCCTCCTGCCTTTAATAGCCTCCAACGATCTTCCAGAGAAGGCTTTAATTAGCTCCTGGTTCAGAAACCTCACTCCTTTGAGCGTAAGCTCGACTTCCTTCGCTGCCAAGAGTCTGACCTCCTCATCGTTCCAGCGTCCCTTCAGCTGCGTCTTCTGCCGGGCGTCGTACCAGTCGGGGTGGGCTCTGCGGTGGTGAAGCCCTCTTCCAGTCGCCGTGTCAAAAGTTCTATCGCAATGCGGAAACTCACAACCAAAACTCTCCGGAGTGTTCGCGGACGGAGCCGCTTGCGAGGTCTGGCTACGTAAAACTGGACCCCTAGAGCCGGAGGGCCCGGGGTTGCTACTATCTATTATCCGAGGCTTGTTTCTATTGATCGGGCCAGCTAAATTTGAGTAAGAGAGGGGAAGCAACCCGCAAAGACCCGGTTTTCGCCACAACACCACTTAGCCGTCTGCAAGCAGACGCCCAGGAGCACCACGAGGAGGTGGATGTGTGACTTGAGCGTGAGAAGCTGAAGGTCCTTACGTGAGGACTGTATGATCTTGTAGGATGTTAGAATAAGATCCGCATCACGCCCCGACTATGGCTCTCAGACCTCAAGGTCGACTCAAAACATCACTTGCGTTTGTACGTCGCTTGCATTCACTAGGAGTTATGGCTCCTGATGATGATACCCAACCCGGCGCACTAGACTTCGTAAAGCTAGGACACCTGGTAAACCTTCTTTGCAAGGGTATATTTACACCTACGGACAAGGGTTCATTCTACCCCGTTCCTGATTTGCCACCAGTGACTACTTGCAATATAGACGCAATAGCAACAACTTAAGCGCGTACGCCGAGAATACTAGCTCAGAGTAAGTCGAGGGACCATAACCCTCAGTCTACACCTGCTACGGTTGGGTCATCAGTTTAGTGTACATGAGCCGGGATAGTCCCAGCCCCAACGCAAGATCAATTAAAAGCTTTCCCCGAATGTCCTTAAGAGTCATAGTTACTCCCGCCGTTTACCCGCGCTTGCTTCAATTTCTTCACGTTGACATTCAGAGCACTGGGCAGAAATCACATTGCGTCAACACCCGCGAGGGCCATCGCAATGCTTTGTTTTAATTAGACAGTCGGATTCCCCTAGTCCGTGCCAGTTCTGAGCTGAGCGTTGAATGGCGGCCGAAGAGGACGACCACGACGGCTCGCGCCGCCACGGAAGCCTCGCAGCAAGGAAGATCCGCGGGAGGCCAAGGCACGGGACCGAGCTCGGATCCCGGGACCGTCGCGAGAACGCCGACCGTTCACCTCGCCCAGGCCCGGCACGTCAGCCAGACCCGCTTCCCGACCAAGCCCGACACGCCCCGCTCCTCAGAGCCAATCCTTATTCCGAAGTTACGGATCCAATTAGCCGACTTCCCTTACCTACATTATTCTATCGACTAGAGGCTCTTTACCTTGGAGACCTGCTGCGGATATGGGTACGAACCGGCGCGACACCTCCACGTGGCCCTCTCCTGGATTTTCAAGGTCCGAGGGGAAGATCCGGACATCGTCGCAACTGCGGTGCTCTTCGCGTTCCATACCCTATCTCCCTGCTAGAGGTTTCCAGGAAACTCGTACGCTTATACAGAAAAGAAAACTCTTCCCGGATCTCCCGACGGCGTCTCCAGGTCATTTTGGGTTACCCCGACGAACACTCTTACGAGGGCCCGAATTGTATGCGGTTCCGCTGCCGGGTTCCGGAATAGGAACCGGATTCCCTTTCGCCCGACGGGCGTGTGTCTTTATATACATCATCATCAAAACGTCGCTCGCCAGCGGCAACGGATCGTGCGAGCGGCGCGCGTCCAACGCCGCCGTCTCGCTCTCGCGAGAGGGGCGTGACGCGCGCGCGCCACGCGACATTCGTGCGCGACTTGCTCTGTTCTGCTTTGTTGTGTTTCTTCGACACTCGAGTATATTGTACGCCGTCATTGACATAGGATTTCTCCTAGGGCTTAGGATCGACGACTGACTCTTGTGCAACGGCTGTTCACACGAAACCCTTCTCCACGTCAGTCCTCCAGGGCCTCGCTGGAGTATTTGCTACTACCACCAAGATCTGCACCGACGGCGGCTTCAGGCAGGCTCGCGCCCAGACCCTTCTGCGCTCACCGTCGCGACCCTCCTACTCGTCAGGGCTTCGTGACGACGCGAGAGACCTTGCGACATCGTGCCAAGAAGACACGACGCGCCCGGCGCTCCCGTTGCCGCCCCACTTGCCGCTGACGGCAGAGTATAGGCTCGACGCTTCAGCGCCATCAATTTTCAGGGCTAGTTGCTTCGGCAGGTGAGTTGTTACACACTTCTTAGCGGATTCCGACTTCCATGGCCACCGTCCTGCTGTCTTAAGCAACCAACGCCTTTCATGGTGTCCCATGAACGTCGAGTTGGGCGCCTAAACTCTGCGTTTGGTTCATCCCACAGCGCCAGTTCTGCTTACCAAAAATGGCCCACTTGGCACTCTGATTCGAGATGCTCGTGGCTTCATAATTCAAGAAAGCCAGAGATCTCACCCATTTAAAGTTTGAGAATAGGTTGAGGTCGTTTCGGCCCCAAGGCCTCTAATCATTCGCTTTACCAGATGAGACTCGTTCGCGTTCCGTGGGGAACGGTCGAGTGCCAGCTATCCTGAGGGAAACTTCGGAGGGAACCAGCTACTAGATGGTTCGATTAGTCTTTCGCCCCTATATCCAGTTCCGACGATCGATTTGCACGTCAGAATCGCTACGGACCTCCATCAGGGTTTCCCCTGATTTCGTCCTGACCAGGCATAGGTCACTATCTTTCGGGTCCCAACGTGTACTCTCTGGGTGCACCTCTTCTCGCGATGAGAACGAGACGCCCAGGTAGTGCGAGGCCGCATCGCGACGCGGCCCATCCTCCCTCGATCGACGGCCAGGGTCGATCTTCACTTTCATTACGCCTTTAGGTCTCGCGACAAGTCCCAATGACTCGCGTACATGTTAGACTCCTTGGTCCGTGTTTCAAGACGGGTCCTTAGAGTACCCAAAGCAGTAGCGTCACCGACTGGTATAGATCCCCCTCGCGACCTACAAGGGAGGGAGAGGGACGTTCGACAGGCCTGTCGAAGGTGAGCCGTACTTTAACCAACAGCGGGCCAGGACCGGGGACGGCGCAAAGTCCGTAACCTCCGAGTACCGTGGCGCGCGCTTGCGACGGCCTCGACGCACCGTAAACAGTGCGGCCTGATACCTTGCGCGTACCGCCGAGCAGCCGGCCGGGCGACCGGGGGTTTGTCGCGTGCCGTTTTACCGGCGACGCGACAGTCACCGCACCCGGGCCGTAGACCGACACCCAGCGGGTCGCGACGTTCTACTTGGGGAGAAGCGCACGACGACGAGCGCCGGATATCGACGCACGGTAGCGTGCCCGCGCGAGAGCCGCGAGGACTGCGCGGGACATCGCCCACCGACGCGAAGCCAGCGTCGCTGTCGATGAATCTCCCCGTTCGATCTTTTGGGTTTCTTAGGTTTACCCCTGAACGGTTTCACGTACTCTTGAACTCTCTCTTCAAAGTTCTTTTCAACTTTCCCTTACGGTACTTGTTCGCTATCGGTCTCGTGGTCGTATTTAGCCTTAGATGGAGTTTACCACCCACTTAGAGCTGCACTCTCAAGCAACCCGACTCTAAGGAGAGATCCTCCCGAGACGCGCACCGGTCGCTACGGGCCTGGCACCCTCTACGTGTAAGTGGCCCCATTCAAGATGGACTTGGACGCGACGCGACACCTCGGGATAAGCGGATCCTCCCAAACACCACATTTCCCTGCGGCGGAACCGCGGGATTCGGTGCTGGGCTCTTTCCTGTTCGCTCGCCGCTGCTAAGGAGATCCTAGTTAGTTTCTTTTCCTCCGCTTAATAATATGCTTAAATTCAGCGGGTAATCTCGCCTGCTCTGAGGTCGTCAAAAAGTTTAGTTTTCGATAACCGTGGCCGCGCCGCCTCCTCCGCCGGCTCTTCAGAGCGTCGGGAGAGCAGCAGCGCCGGCACAGCGGCTTCGCATTGTACACGGAGGAGTATGGAGCGAGGAGAATGTGTTGACAACACTTCTACGCGCGCCTCGCCGCCGCTAGTAGGAGGAAACGTAAGCCGATCGAATCTCGTTCTAGTTGTCCGCATTGCGAACAACGAAAAAGATCGGCGCGGATCGCGTCATCTTCGATCGCCGGGAACGCGAGAGATAGAGCGAGCGAGTGTGCGCGTACACGTACACGTAAACAACTCTATCATCCATCCTTCAATTTTCTCTCCGCATATCGTGTATACACGGATATGGGATACGGGGCGAAACGGATTCGACGAGTACACGACGACGCGTGCCGGTCCCCTATTTTCGTTTTCGAGAATTTCGTGGACTCGGACACGCGGTCGGCTCGCGATTCACCCGCGTTAAGGAGGGTTTTTCGCTCTTTTCTTTCTCTCCGCGTACCGCCGGACGACGACGCGCCGCGGTTCTCTCCTACTGTTTGCGCGGAAGGTGACGCGCGACTCGCGTAAGAGGCGCGAGCGCGCGCTGGTGCACCGGGAGACCGCGAGAGAGGGATAACGCAACGTGTGTACGCGGTATTCTACTCCCTCTCTCTCCTTCGACAGTCTCCGGGCGCGCGCGCGC